>VMOF01000388.1:68287452-68354166 GCA_011764245.1 Trialeurodes vaporariorum
GTACCTAGTCAAAACATAGTATACTTCTGGTTAACATTACCATAACATCTAGCAGGTGCCAAAATCAGGTATCCGTATGGTTATTTTCACCGTAGTTTTTTTCCGTGTATCTCTCTCTATCTCTCTCTGTCTGTCTAACTGTCAATCTATGTCTATCTCTCTCTGTCTGTCTAACTGCAAATCTCTCTCTATCTCTCTCTCTGTCTAACTGTTAATCTCTCTCTCTCTTTCTTCTCTCTCTCTCTCTCTCTCTCTCTCTCTCTCTCTCTCTCTCTCTCTCTCTCTCTCTTTTTAGGCCATTTGAAGACATGTGTTAGATAAGGATAGCATGTCAGGCTATCACGTGAATTTAGCCCCTATCTCCGTCCTTTTCTGAAGCACGCAGGCAAATGGAAGGAGAGAGAGAGGGGAGGTAAGAGGGAGAGAGAGAGAGAGAGGAGAGAGAGAGAGAGAGAGAGAGAGAGAGAGAGAAATTCCTGTGATTCCATGGTTTCTTTCCGCCGAGGTATCGGGTGTTTGGTCCCATAGTGCGCCGCGCTTCTGAGCAGCAGGCAACAAGCAACAGTTTATACGACGCCAATTTGTCATCGTAGATTTATTTCATCGCTCACCTCGCTCGACAGTTTTAATCGAGTGCGCGTGAATAGAGACCTGGATACAGTATGATATCCATCTATTCTATACCAACTTATTCAGCGAGTTCATGAGAATCGACAGGTTTACGCAAATTAAAACCTCGGCGCGCTGCTCAATTTTCTTCTTCCTCCTCCGCCCCCTCTCTCCTCCTATCGCTCTCCTCTCCTCTCTCCCCTTCACGCTCTCTTCCTACTCTTTACACTCCTCCTCCCACACAGGAGCAAGGTTGCCGACTATACTGTGTGTATCTTTGTTTTTTCGCTACAACAATCGACGCACGTAGGAGTATTTGACCCGAAAACCTGGCCAAAAACGGAAAATTGAAAAGTCGTCCAAAAAACAAACTATTGATGGTTTTGAGAGGTAAGTAACCGCTCTATTGCGTAATAGATGTGTCGGAACATCTACGTTTATCTACTGATTAGGGGACAACATGGAACTGAGCGCTCGACGCACCTGCGGTTGTTCATCGCTCAAAGCGCTGTTAATAATCAGTCAACATTTTCCATCGAGGACAAGCGTTGGGGCATCCAAACATTTCAGCGATTATGGACGTTGTTTTAGATGGTATGTGCTTCATTTTGGTGGCAACAATTTCTTTTTTCGTGCATTTTTGACCCTTTTACATCTAATTTAAAATGGGCATGAAAAAAATCTATAATTTTAGGCTCTATCTTTTTAAAAAAAGGCAATTTTGAATACGTTCCGGGCAAAACCGGGCACAACCAAAACAAGGGGGTTAGAGTAGACCCTTCTAGGCAACTGCTCCAACAGTCAAAAATTGCAATAAATTGCCCCTTTTTTTAAAAAAACATGTTGAAGTCAAGCCTTTTTTATGAAATAAGCGTCAATAACTCGGCAAAAAAATGAGCTATCGACCTTTGGTTTGAGCCAAAATTCTTAATTTTTTACCCCTTTTCCAACCACAAACCGTGCGATAGGAGTTTTGAGTTTAAATTGGAAAAGTAACCAAAATCGATTTTCAAATATTCAAGAACACGCAAATATTTTTGGCCAGGTTTTTGGGGGTAAATACTCCTACGTGCGACGAAGCTGCAGTTTTGCTTACTCAGTTTTTCAATTTAATTCAATTCATGAATTCCAAAATCACAGAACAAATTTACAATTCTATTTACTAAGGAATAGAAGGAAGTATTTCCCATGTGGTGTCCAGAGCCTTCCCCTCGTTCACTCTATCCACTATCGCAACATGCAGAGACGATCGAGGCATAGCAACTCTGTCAGTTCGGACGCGGGTGGGAGAAAGGGGGGGGGGAGAGTCAACGTAACGGGGATCGGCCTTTGTTTCAAGCCAGGAGTCGAAGGCCAGTCCCTGCGAGAAATCGGGGATCGAACTGCGTTGCACTTAAGCCAAAAGGCAGTCGGATAGCTTCGTGCATAGCGTAAAGACGGACACTCTCTTTTCTCCTAAATAATGTGAGTATTCTTTTGGGGGCTAGTCATGTACTGTGTACATGAGTAGCTTTCCACAAGGTCTAATTAGTGTACCTCGGGTCGGGGAGGGATGAAAATGTTGCCTTCACAGTGGTGTAGCCAGGAATTTTTCTAGGGGTGGGGGGGGGGGAGGTAAAATTGTCATATGGGGGTCCAAAGATACTAATTTGGTAAAATTTGTCTGAAAACGCAAAAAATTACCTTTTATAAATTTGGGTGTCAGGGGGGTGGGGGGCGGCCCAGACCCCCTGAACCCCCCCCCCCATTGGTTACGCCACTGCGCCTTAATGATACTAACGAAACTCAATGTCTTCATTTCATTCCAAACTCCCGTACCCTGAGTAAAAAGTCATCTGACAGATCTCGTTCCGATTGGGGGGGGGGGGGAGAGGAGCGACCCCCCCCCCCCCCAAAGGACCTCACGACAGTATTAACTGACAAGGAACAAAATTTAATTATTAATTAGAGACTGCGATGTTCGCAGAAGGTTACCCTGCGCGTGGCGAGGAGAGAAAGTTTGAAGGTAGAAGGTTTACTGAGAATGAGAATGATTTACTATGAGAGATATAAAGAAGCGTAGCGAGAGTGTATTGGCTCGGCATGAAGTGTTTTTATGAAATATATTCAATGACATTTTTCAATTCGCAGATGATTCCACCGATTGAGAAAAGATTACGCAGTTCAGTGCAGTTCATGACAGTAATGCACGAAAATACTCGCCCTTGTGATCTTTCCTGTTCCTCAACCGGTGGAGCTATCAGTGACTTTTAAAAACCTGCGGATATTTGAATTATTTCTTGTGCTTCCACCGATTGAGAAAAGATTACAGATCAGAGTATTTCCGAGCATTACAGTCATAAACTGAACTGAACTTTGTAATCTTTTATCAACCGGTAGAATCATCGGTGAATGGAAAAAGGCATTAACTTTACTCGAAAAAATATAGCTGCTGCGCTTTATTTTGGGCTGTAGTAGAGAAAGTTTTCTATAGCAATGTAGAAAGGGGACTTATCAATTTTAAATTTAAATGAAAAAGTGCTATGATGATATCAATTTTATATTATTAAATGTGCACTTCCCTTTATATATAGGAATCTAACCAAAGGTTTTCGCTAATTATTGAGGTTTGATGGGGTTAGCAAATCATCTAATTATTCTCTAACCCCACCGAACCTCAATTTTTAGCGAAAAACTTGGGTTACTTGTCCGGTTGGTTCTACCTCTACTCAACCAATACTCTTGTAAGGTTAGGATACATTTTTGCACATTTATTACATTCTAAGGACCGTTGCTGTGTTTCGGTCCAACGCAAAGATAACAGTGCCGTAGTGTTTCTAGCGGTGTAATCTTTCACTGCCTTCGCTGATCAACATCTGTTTACGCTTTTAAAGATTCTTTTGGAAAGTATAGACATTCTGAAGGTGTATCATATTTAAATCAACAGATTTATCGACAATGGGTCTGTTGGCAAACTTTTGCTACAGCGCTACAGAGTAATCGACCTCATGTAAAATCGCGTTAAAAGTCCATTGGAGGCAGCAGAAAGTCATAAAATGCAATAACAAACTCACCAGAGGCATTTAACTGAAATCCAAGATGACGGTAAAATATCGAGCAACCTGTATGCAAGCACCATGAACATCCAAGATGGCCAACCTCACAACATCGATCACAACCAATCACAATGCAAACAAACTCATAACCTCCGATGCTGTGAGGTTGTTAACGTTGGCCATCATGGATATTCACGGTGCGTGCACACAGGTCGCTCGATATTCACGGTGCGTGCACACAGGTTGCTCGATATTCACGGTGCGTGCACACAGGTTGCTGGTTGCTCGATATTTTACCACATTTTGGGTTTCAGCTAAACGCCTCTTGTGAGTTTAATACTACATTTTTTGACTTTTTGATACCACCAATGGACTTTTCACGTGATTTTACTCAAGATTTAACAGTCTATATAGCTGTAGCACAAGTTTGCAACAGACCCATTAACTTTTTAATCCGTAAAACACCGCACCGTTAGACCTGTTGTTGCTAAACAACTGTTCGTAAACGATGTGCAAAAATGCATCAATCAAATGGCGGCGCTAGAGCCAAAAACTCGTTAACCAATCAGAGGTTGACTACCCTCTTGTCGTAACTCTCTACATACAGGCACAGAATAATACAACCAGAATGGAAACTCTGTCGGATTTTGAAGCAAATTCATTTCGCGTCCGCCATGTTGGGATATAGGACGCTTACATCTGGATTCGCGCGCGAAAAGAAAAATATAGGACATGATCCGAGAAATTGTCATTCTGAATTACCAAAAGAATAAAAGTGAGGCCGGAAACTTAAGATTTCTCTCCAGAATTTACGGAAATAAATGAGTTTCAACACAAATCACACACGTCCGCCATGTTGGGATATAGGACCACAGCGTTGCCTATTGGTGCCGTTAAATTTCAAACTTGCTTCCATTTGTTCTTATGGGAGTTTCCGTTCTGATTGTAGTATTCTGTGATACAGGGACTCTAGTCGTGGCAACATCGGTAACTCATAGTGAGTGGTATGGGGGCTTAGCAAGCTTAAACAGTGGGGTTCGAACACGGGTCCCTCCATAACTGAAGAAATATGTCGGTGCCGTTGCTATTTGAACAATCCCTACGGGTCGTATAATATACATTAGCCGCGTATATTATACTAAAACCAAAAGCAGCGGCGGGGGTAGCGTCTGCGGCTTCGGCGAGGCTGCCGTAAGTAATTTGAACCCCCTTATTATCATCATCTCGTGGCCCGTGGTCGCCTTATTACGCGAGATAACCTCACAATCTCTCCTCAGTTCCTCACTCATCGTTATCACCATTATTATTATCAACTGATATCCCTTATCCCCGCGAAAGATTCTTCAATTCTCCAGAGAAGGTATCGGATCCTTCCCCCTTTTCCTCCTCCTCCTCCTCCTTCTTCCCGACGTCGACAAACCCTTTCTTCAGAAATGTCCTTGAGGAGAATTTACATCATCCTTTAACCCTTTTATGCCTGGTACACACTTCAATGTGCATCTGAATAACATAGAGTTTCATGGAGAAAATGAAAATCTGATATGTATATCGTTTTCTAAGAGAAAAGTGTGCCCAGATCAGCTGTGATGGCCAAAAATCCATTTCTGAACAAAAAATATTTTCAGATTTGAAAGGGTCAAGCGAGTTTTATGGAGTGATGGCTAGGTTAGGTTAGGTCTTTTGTTGATGTACAATCAAATGGATGTCCGCCATTTTTGGTTTCGACTCTCGGGATCTGGTCTCCGGTTTTCGAAACCGATTCGCTCACAACAACGGAATCAAAAACGTTGCTCTTAACAAAAATATTCATTCGTTTGGTAGTTTTTATTGTTTGTTTTTTTTTTTTTTTTTTTTTTTTTTTTTTTTTTTTGACGCATCAATTTCTAAAATTCTAAGACATTATTTGCCTCTAACGAAAAGCTACGTCACATAGGAATTTCCCATCGCTTATTACTTTCTCACAACTAACGAAGTTAAAAATACAGAAAGTACTGCGATGGCGCAAATGTCTGTCTTCAGTCTGTATCCCAGAATATCCAAATTTTGCAGAGAAGTTTCTTTTAACATTCCCCAGAGGAACTTTTTTTGTTTTTCGAAATTTCAAATTGTAAGACAGTTACGGAAGATAAGAGGTTCTCATTATAATCAATGAAGGTTTCCATAGGTACCCATAACCCCATAACATTACCATTAAAATCCCTGTGTTTGGGTGAACATAGGGAAAAATTGGAATATTTCAAATAGAGCTGTTTCAATTTTCACGCAAATTTGCAAAGACATTCTGCAACCATCCTTCTGTAAAATTGACTCCTTAAGGGGGTTCTGGAGGTATCCCCCAGAATATTATAGGGAGTCTGGGGGTCTCCCCCAAAATATTAAAAGGAGGTCTGAGGGTTTCCCCCAAATATTATAGGGGGTCTGGGGGTCTCCCCCAGAAAATATAAGGGGGTGTGGAGTTCCCTCCCATAGATTAATTTTGATGTGAGAAAGTGTGTTTTGGTTATTTTCCACAGTTTATTTGTTCAAACCACTGGCGGATCCAGAAATTTTTCTTCCTCCCTCTTCGCCCATATGAATGCGTGAGTTAGAAAAGGACAGAAATTGAGGGAGCTAAGTTTGCGAGATCACCACTTCTGAAAAACTGAAGAGAGAGAGAGAGAGAGAGAGAGAGAGAGAGAGAGAGGGAGGGAGAGAGAGACGGACAGACAGACAGACAGACAGACAGACAGATACAGACAGATACAGACAGATACAGACAGATACAGACAGATACAGACAGATACACATACAGGGACAGACAGAGAGAGAGAAGGGGGGAAGGGGGAGAGAAGAGAGAGGGGGGAGGGGGAGAGAGGGGGCGGGGGAGAGAGGGGGGAGAGAGGGGGAGAGAGGGGGGAGAGGGGGGGAGAGGGGGGGAGAGGGGGGAGAGAGGGGGGAGGGGGAGAGAGAGATTCTTGGATTCGCCGATGATTCAAGAACTTAAAGCCTTCTTGGATCCTCGGTCTCCTCTGAGGGTGGCAAGAGACCGAGACTACCGAGAGTTTATCCAGAAACCGCATTGGCATCAACAATTTCAAAGAATTGTTCGGAGACGGGAAAAATTGACAAAATTCACTTATCCAAAACGGAACTCCTCTCCGGCAGCAGTTTCAATGATAAGATTTGCGATTCGTAGACAGCGAGATGTATGCACAGGAAACGAACTTTTATTCCTCCAGAAGGAATAGCTTTAAAAGCTTCGCTCAGTGTGGCCAGATATACGGATAGCGGACACACGGCTTCGTCCGCTCCGCATGCTGTATTTACACTGATCATGAAGGCGGATCCAGAAAATTGTCTATCTACCTCCTTTGACTTATTTGAGTGTATGTGATAAAAAAAAGGATAGTTGAGGAGGCGAGGGTCATGTGACAGCCCTTAATATGTTTTTCTCTGTCGCATTCAAATGTGGACGAGGGGGGAGACAGACAAATTCCTGGATCCGCCACAATCTGGCGACACTGGATTCGTTCCAAACTGAGAAAATGGAAAGAAGCCATGTCTATCGTCAAGCTCGTCTTACCTGTTTTACGGGGAAGAACAATTTACATTTTTGTCCCGAGGTTTCGACGAAGCGCTGCATTGTGGGAGAAGAATCAAGATTATTGGGACATGAAATAACTTAATTCGATACATTGAGACGATCTCAAAAAGTTTGAGTTAGTTAAAAGAAAATTATGATTCTACCTAGCTTTCAGTTGAAAAATTCTTACTCTTACAACCACAAAGGTTATGTACCAACTACTCTTAATCTGAAATTGAGCTGGAATATTATCTAAGGAGTTGTACTGCCAAAATAAATGCCCTACAGAAATCTTTTTCTCAATTTGGCAAGGGGGACAGAAAGATGGAAAAAAAAGTGTCTACACATCCAACTATTGCTACTCTATTATGGGAGTACCAACTGCTACTCCCATGAAAATGGGCTAGCGGGAATGGAAAATTATCCAATGAATTGTACTGCCAAATGCCCTCCAGAAATCGTTTTCTCAATTTGGCAAACAAGAGAAAAAAAAAATCTCACGCTGGATAATGTAAAATTTCAATCTTTGTCCCTGATTCTAGATCCGTCAAACCCCTAAGTTTCGTTCAAAGGTGCGGTGGGGTTCAGCTTGATACGTTACAGCGCGGTTAGGGTATCGGGGTAGAGAGAGATCGTGGTTGGAAAAGTGAGGAGGGGGTAGGAGGAGATTGGCGAGATTCCTCGCAATGTTGTGAATAATTCAAAGAATTCTCCGCCATTAAGCGCCAATGCACCGGTGATGATAAGTGAGGCTCTTAATGCGCTCCGTTTTGTACGCGGTATTAAGGGAGCTGAGGAGACCTGGGGAGAGGAGAGAGAGAGAGATAGAGAGAGAGAGAGAGAGTGGGATAGAGAGGGAGAGAAAGAGGTGAGTGAGAGAGTTAGGAGAGGGCACACGCGGTAGAGAATGGAGCGGAGCGGAGCTAATAGCGTATAGCTTGGAGACTTCGAGGTGGTGGTGGGAATACGAATAGTCTGAGGTGGAACCCCCCCCCCCTTCGATATAAAATGTTGCTGCCCGACTAATGTTTCGAAGTCCAGCTAATTTGCTGTGCATTTGAGGGGGGTGTAATCGAAATCGCATCTCAATTGAAGTTCGTTGCCGAACTTTGCAAATTTACTCATGAACACAGCAAACTTTTTCCTTTTTTTAGACTACTTGAAAGGTCTCATTGAAGGCGTGGCCTTGGCCCTGGGAATTAGACCCACAGGAAAGTTGAGGCGTCAATCTTGATTTTCAAACCGTATGATGATTTAGTGCTCAGGAACAAAATAATCGAATGATGAATAAACGTGCATTTTAAAACATTATAAACATAACTGGTTGCGAGGGGGGGGGGGGGGGGGGTTAGCTCCGGTGAGGCACCAAAGCTCCAAAATGAGGGAAAAGAGTTCTAAAACAATGGATTGGTGCCTCACCGGAGCTATCCCCACCTAGTAATTTGCACCTAGGTCAGGTGGTACATTGCAGGTGGTGTAAAAAGCAAAAAACCAAAAATAAAGAAATTAGGTGTCATGAATCATTCTGAATCAATGTTATGAGATTAATCTTTTTCATGTTCATGGAAACTGTGCTTCTTTTTAGTGTGGCCAGCAGAGAAACGGTCAAAATAATTACCTTTCAATGAAAGAGAATACGAATTATTGAATGAAACAATACGGAATTGGGATGAAAAAATAAAAAAAAAAAAGATTAAAAATAAAAATAAAAATTAATAACACAAAATTAGGGGTTGCATTCATAAGTGTTCACACAAATGCACCTCGCATGTGCCTAAGTTGCCGTTGAGTAATACATTTCGCTTTAATGGGGTTGATTATAGAAAAAACGTGAGGTATGCTTACAGAATCATCTTTAGAAAATATTCGTTGCAGGAGTTCGGTAAATAAATTAATACTGGCTGAGTTTAGTGGTCGTGGCGTAACTTGCTAGGACACTTTAAAATTGTAATTATCTCCCGACAGTAAATAATTGTTTCGCTTTAAAAAAAATGATCATCAATCAATAAACAATAATTATTTTGTTTCGGGTAATCGACATCAGCCAGAGCCGAGCAATCAAACTTATTCATTTCCGAGCCAGCATGAGAAAAATAAAGTTGATTTACCAAAATTTCATCTTTATTTTCTTTAATTTTATTCTAAGGCCTCGGGCAACACAAACGGGTTGAGTGCAGTAATCAGAATTTTTTTCGCAAATTTTCGTCGTGGCCAACAGGCAATAGCATCAATAATTCGCCAGCCATACGTGTGAGACGAGAGTACTGGGAAAGCAAATTTTTCCTCCGGTGACAATTTCTTCCGCTCTTTCAAATATACTTCACGCCCTCCTGGGAAACAAAAAAAGCAAGAAAGAAAAACACAGAAGCGAAATTCTCAAAAGAGTATAGTAGACTTTGGAACCACGAAAGTTAGCAACGAAATACGTTCAATCACCTGTTGCACAAGGTAAGAAATCATAGATGCTCCTTTCTATACCGTAAGCAACAAGTCACTAGAGTACAAATGAATAAAATATCATTTTATCGCTAATTTTTTTCAACTAAGGGAAAAACTGTGCCATTAGGAGCCAATCACTTATGAATCGACCAAGTTGGTTTAATTTAAGAAGAGTAATAGCTGAAGAGTTAGCAGAAAAAAAAACTTGTAGAAAATGACTGACGCATAAAATAATATTCATAGCAAACATTTTATTATTTCACAAAAATTTTCGGAAAATAGTTACGTTTGAAAAGGTGGAAAAGCAGGTTGCTGCCCACATTAATCACATATTTAAAACGATTTACGGTTGATTGATTTAATTTTGTTATTGACCAGTTGCTAGAGCCTGCGTAAAGTACAATCTAGCAACGTTTTATTTTATCCATTTAAACCCTTGAGAGGGATGGAACTCTCGGGTGTGCAGGTAACACGTTTAAATTTGAAGTTTCTTATGGATTTACGTGGACAGAATACGACGTTGCTAGATTACACGCCACAATTTCTGTATTTTTGTGGTCAGAGGTAACCGGAGAATTTAGTACTTCGCCCACTTTATCTAAAGAGTTTTCAAGTGATGAACTGTTTCGATAAAGAATGAGGAACTGAGGAGTAATTATTGATGTGCGCGTGATTCTTATGACTTCCAAGATGTTAATCAAGCTTAAAGTACAGTGATAAATATGGGTTTAAGAAATGTGAATAGACCACTGTGAGCGTCTTCGCTGTTAACTGCATGTCATCAAAAATTTAAAATATTACGCATGTAGTACGCATTCTCTAGATCAAGTTTCCCCTCTCCAGTTCTGCTTTTCTTGCGTCCAACGGGCTTGTTCTTGGGGGTTGACTATCCTAAACTGAGAATCAAAGTATACAGGAGCTTGACCGACGGGTGGGCCAAAAAACGCAGGATTTCCGTACGGCATACTATAATCTGGATAACCAAACTGAGAGTGGCTTAAGTTAGTAACAATGCTGAACTGAGAGTTACTGTAATCGGGTAGCGCATGTGTGGCGGGATGAAGAGGAAGAGTGTTCGCTTGGTATGGTGCGGTAGTATAGTTTTCTGAAACATTGTAATCACTACCGGATTTAACCCTTTTCTTACCCAGATTATACTTGCTTGCCTTCGGATTCTCCTGTTGAGGCATCGGTGTCATTTGCTGAGGCATAGGCATAGTCATACTGGGTGCGAAAGGCTGAGTGCTAGACATTGGCGGCTGACCCGGATGCGTCATTGGCTGTGGAGTAATCCCATGAGGCGGAGGAGTCATGAACATTGGTCCATTTGGATGTTGTGGCGATGGGAGAGGTGCCATTGTATTTGAGTTAAGAGGGTCCTTGGCCTCCTTGGAATCCTTGGACTCCTTAGACTCCTTGGACTCCTTGGACTTGAAGAAACCAAAAAAGCCTCTCTTCTTTTCAGGCTCAGGCTGTGGTGGAGGAGATTGTGACTGCATTTGTTGAGATGGTGTACTTAAAGGTGTTTGTCCCCTGACGGGGCTTTGACTCATATGTGTTTGACCCATAACTCCTTGGCTCATATCTGTTTGACCCATAACTCCTTGGCTCATATCTGTTTGACCCATAACTCCTTGGCTCATATCTGTTTGACCCATGGGCATATGACCTATATTTGTTTGACCAATGGGCATATGACCCATATGTGTTGGACTCATAGGCGTTGGACCCGCCGGAATTGATCCAGAGCGCGTCGAGGCCTGAGGCATCATCATTTGACCTGCAGAGATATCATTCGCAGCATCACAGTCAAAATCGTTATCGGAGACACATGAGCAGACGAATTTTTGTTTTGAGCTTCGATTGTAGCTGCCTCTATGTAGCTCTGGATAAATGCATTGCGGGTCGCTCTTATAATGTTTACTGCCCTCCCTAATTCTCCTTCCCGTCAACATTTCTAGATAAGTTTCATCATATTTCGGTGGTAGGTATTTATAAAAAGAACTCCTGGCCTCGGCCATTCTTTCCTCAATACTTCTATTCGCGTCGACATCCACAGATGGTGGGGGCTGCAGTTCAGGGTGTTTAAGAAGGAACATATCATACCCGCAAAGTGAGGGCCCATCAGAGTCTCGATCCGTTTGGTTAAATGCGTTCGGGTGATAGAAGTTCTGATGCTCTTGTATACTGTTTGGATGTCCAACGGGTCTATGTCTCGATCCAATCGACTTTTGCGACGCTTTCTCCCACCAGTTGGCGTCCGTGCTGTTGGTGCTTTTGCGTAAGACTTCGTAAAGGTCGTTTTGGTGGGGTCGTTGTTCGGAGGTTCCCGATAGAGGCTCAATCTGGTCATCGGATTCGGCATTGTTCACTGCACTTTCTGTTGCTGGCCGTTCGGGCGCAACATTGCTCACTGCGCTGACCGTGGCTGATCCTGTGAGCGCAGTATTGCTCATGTCGCTGGATGCATCTGCTTCAAGATTTTCCCCTACCCCATCCCTTTCAGGTATTTGACTTCCCCGATCGCTGTAATCGATACTGACTGACTTCTTTTCAGAGCGTCTCAAGAACTTGGGTAGTTTAAATCTCCGTTTCGATTTTACTGACTCCAATGAGATGGATCTGGAATCAGACTCAGGATGCTGCCGATGGTCAGAAGTAGGGTTATATCTAGGATCAACGGCAGGACTTAACCTAGGATCAGCAGCAGGACTATACCTAGGATCAACGGCAGGACTAAACCTAGGATCAGTAGTAGGACTATACCTAGGATCAACGGCAGGGCTATACCCAGGATAAGTGGCAGGACTATACCTAGGATCAGCGGCAGGGTTATACCTGGGATCAGCGACAGGACTATACCTAGGATCAGTGGCAGGACCATACCTGGGATCAGTGGCAGGACCATACCTAGGATCAGTAGGATTGTATCTAGGATTTGGAGCGAGATTATTTTCTGAATCAGGTGCATGCCGCTGCTTAGAGTCTGGAATAGGGGGATTCTTGAGATCATTTGCTGAGGGCTGCCTCAAATCTTGTGGGGGATGATTTTTTAGGTCATGAGCTGTGTTGGGACCACGATCTGGAGCAGGCACACTGCCTCGAGCAGAAACAGAAGGAGCGCGACTCGGATTACGATCTGGAGTCGCATTAGCTTGCGTCGGATTTTCTGGAGCTGCAGATCCTTGAGAAGAGTTGATAGGAATACCATCCTTGAAAAGCTTTGGCGTCTGCCGAGGATCCACATTCTGGTATTTCTCTTTGTCTATAATAACCCAAGTAAATATCTATCTACAGAATCAAACTTCGACAGTGTGAGGGTATTTATTCGCAAATTTTTAAAGTTTTAAAACTCTGCTGAATCTTGTCGCTCCTTCTGCTAAGTACTCATAATGTATATTAGTCAATATCTCAAGTAGTATTTTCTTTTCAATAAATTTAAAACATTGAGACCATCATTTCTCAATTGAAAAATAAATTATTTTGACAAAAAGCAGATAGGAGAGGCGGAAAGATCACACCACAAAGGCTTACACAGACTTTTAGAGCACTAAAATCCCCGGAAACGCCGATCATAAAAAACAATGCCAAAATAAATTAATGAACTGAATTCCTTTTTTAAACGATAAATTACTTGAAGGGAGGAAATAGGTTTCAAAAATTGACTTGCAATGGTATCAGTTTTTGGCATATTTTTCTCTCATTTTCCTTCCACCATCTGAAGATTTCAACCATAAATCTAAGTTGACAGAATCCAAATTAATTGTATTTTGATTTATTATAATAAGTATAATTACATTGTCCCCCCGTCAGAGATATTAAATTGTGTTTGTGTTACTTTTTGTATTGCTCTATGTAATTATTTATTCACCTCTAGATTTGTTACCTAAGAGAAAAATCGCAGTGTACGCTCTGGAGCAATCTATCATTTGACATTTGAAGAAATATACTGATTTGTTCCAAACCCGTAAACTTACAAACCAAGATTACAAAATCTAAAAAAGTGCTTCCAAGTGTCAACCAAATATTTTCCAGAAAATTTTTGCTGCAGCACTGCGTCAATTTCTCAGTTATCAGTTTTTTCGGCTTCATCTTAATTTATATGGACTTTGCTCACGTATGACTAATCAATGACTGTCATCAATCAGTTAAAAATAAAGGAACTTGTTTAATATTTTTTGTTTTTAAATGAGGAGACCTGTACTGAGGAGGTCACTTGTATTTATTGCATTTACAGCCTCCTAATGGCACAATTTTTTCAAAAGCTTTTTCATAATTTCTATAGATAAAATTTCGACTAATGGTAAAGAAGCAAAATTATTTGCATTCACTGGAATAGTTCCCTAGGGATTCCCAACAAGCATTCGGGTTAAGAGGCGAAAATGTCTCTGCTAAAGTTTTCTGGAAAACCCCCAAAATTAGGAGGTGGATGCTTTCAAATTGCACCCCATGAGTAGGGCACTCATAAGAATTGAAAATTTCGGTGCATCGGGGAAGAGGACACCGTACCTGAATACATGGTAATATTATTCAGCAAAATACTGACAGAAATGTAAATTAGATGGTGTTGCCATATCTAGAGGTTACACTTAACCGATTGCCACTATTACTATACAAATTTAATTTTACAAAATAGATTTCACCGTGTTTCATATTTGGTCATTGATTTTAATCATTTCGAAGTATTTTAATTTTAGTTCGAGGAAACATTTAGAGACTCACTTCAAAAACTTCGATTTACCGTATGAAAGTACAACAAGTTCTGCTCTTATTAGGAGAATCTAGATTGTTCAATCAGTGATAAAAATAGTTTCACCCTGAATCTTGCCTTAACCTCGGGGAATGGAATTGCGTAGGAAAGTTGTTCTCATTGAAAAAGTCCAGTGCCCACGAATGATATGCATTAAACTTCCATTGTTTCGTGTAATGTCATTTTCATTTTTATAGTTTGATTTTTTATTAAATTCGGATAATAGAGTAATGCTCTTGTCAATAGGTATATCAATTCGAACAAATTATAAAAAGATTCAGATTCTGAAATTGGGAGATGCAAGATCATGGAAGTTAGAAAAGACTGAACTATACAGAAGTGAAATCCATTCCAGCAGGCATTGGCATATTTACTTTCAATTTTTATCAAGGAGACGAGTTAAATTTCCTGACAAAATATCGTCCCAAAAATGCAACTGAAAATCTTTTCGACAACAGGGCGCAATTCAAAACCAGGGTCCCAGCACTTGAGTGCCTTTCCGGGAATTTTAGCACCCTATTTAAAATATTTTTCTATCAATTAGCTACTGATTAAAAGTTTCAAATCGCAGAGATATTTTCATCTTTGATTCAAGCTAAAAAGAGCTTCACATTATTTAAAGAGTCAGAAAGCAAAATCGGACAAGTCCTTTTCAATATTCTGAATTTTCGTCAGCGTTTCCTTTCCTCGGAGCCTTCTGTGATTTTGCCATATCAAAGACAATGTAACAACAGCCATTCCATTCTGTGACCGTGCTAGATTTTTCACCGGTCAGCTTGGTTACTTTTTCATTCTAATCTTTCTCATTTACTCGTGTCGTTCAATTTTCTGAATTCACATCTACAGCATGACATGTTTTCTATCAGATAAGACCTCCCAAAACTCCTCTCATTGTCAGTCTTAAAGAAATGTTAATTCAAGGCTCTAAAAGAATTAAACCCACTTATAATCTCATGAGAGAACCTTTTTTTTTACTTTTAGTCCAGAATTTTTCATGGCCTGCAAGGAAACTTCAGGAAAAAATGGGCCTTTTCTAAATACACTAGCGTAGGCATGCGCACTAATCGGGACCATAATTTTTCTGACATTTTCAGCCCCCCTCGGACTGAAAAGGTTACTTCTGCTATACCTTGCTTAATAGAAAAAAATACTGGATGGCTTTGTTTATAAAGGAGCGAGCTTAAGATATTTTCTAAATAAAGAGTTAAGCCTGAAACCGATAAATCGTATTCGATGTGTCCTGTTTGCATTCTGCTGCGTTCAAAAACAATATACAACCTCCGTTCAATTTAAGGAGTAACCTTAAAATGCCGTATTGCGAGCCCAAAGTAAATAAATAGAACGATTTGTACATTCAGAACAAAAGTGTAAGGTATTCCAGAAAATTCTACCGAACTACTGATTCTAAAAAAGCGTTAAATGTCTCAAGTTACTTACTTCTGTAGAGAAGGTTCAAAATATGGGGATCGACAGGATACATCGAATACTTAGATGGCTCGAATCGGTGACCGCTCAACCTTGAATGGATTTCTGGATTCCTCGGGTCACATATTATCCTGTTGTTCTCAAAATCGAATCGTGGCAAAGAAATCGCGTCTCGAATTTTATGCGCAGTCGGATTGACCTGATCGTGATGACCATTGTCAAGAAAATGCAGATGATGACCAGTCTCGGCAAGACTCAATTTCTGTTGCTCGCACAAGAGGTTGTGATAGTTGCACATGGTCGTTGACTGAGTCTCGTGGGTATGAGGGTCGTTTCGTTCAAAGTAGTGCGGGTCCTTACATGCGGCACACTCATTCAAGCACGTCCCTGATGGATGATGGACGATCTGTATCTGACAACAGTGGTTCGAAGAACTTTTCGGGAGGTTCTCTTTGTTCTCATGCGATATTCCAGAATCATCTGAATGATGGTCAGAGCAGCAAATGTTAGCGTTACAACAGCAAGGTGAGGATCCATGCTGAGCGCTATCTTTGTTGGCGCAGCAAAGACAAACCGTCACGTTCTCACAGCAATCCCTTACAGAATGGCATGAGTGCACATTATCTTTACTATTGGCATTTTGAACAAAAACATGTCGCGAACGTTTCTTATTACCTAAATGTTGCCCTCGGTGGGGTAGAGAAGGACGGCGGACACCAATATGGTCTTTAGATGTATGGTGAGAATTATATTGCTCTTTTGAAGGACGTTTCGGCAAAAGACCGACATTCTTTCGATGAATTCCTCCATGTTTTGAGTGTACATGGTCGGAGATATTGCGTAAAGTTGTCGCTTCGTTTGTTATCACTGGACGCTTTAAAGAACCTTTCAAATTGCTAGATTGCCCGATATCGGCCCTTTGTGGAGCGACACTGCCCGCTCCAGGAGCCCTTGGCATATTGGGGTTACGCTCCACTTTACGTGTAGAATCAATGCTTAACCGATCTTGGATACCACCAAGATTTTGTTCTGGTATCGACTGTTGATCGCGTAACCGAAAATCCTCGGGGATGATATGTCTATCATGCCGCTGATTCATTTGCTGTTCGCCAACGTGAGCATGCTGATGATCTTTTCTCAGATCACTGGGGTGCAATGAACCTGCGTGCGAGTGAGATCCATGCTGATTGTCCCTTGTTTGTGATAACGATGCTTTTCTATCCCTCCCCTCTGAGGAATCGGCAATTATGTTCTCTGAAGGTGATTGAGCTCTTGATTCCTCGTCATCGAGATGTGGTTCTCTAAGGTCTTCATTCTGGACTTCGTTCTCGTACTGTTGATTTTTCTGTCGTTCTCCTGATACTCTGCGACTTCTAGCTTTTTTGAGGTCAGAAATGACTTGAAAATCATTGGAAGCTTCTCTAGTATTACTTCGCCTATCAACCGATAATCTGTCACTTCTTCTATCGATATTATCAATGGGAGACTCTTCAAGCGTGGGTAGAGTATCTCTCAATTTACTCCTGTGCCGCTCTCCTCTCATCTCCTGGCCATCCTGTGGGGTTTGCTGGTCATCAAAAGACAATGGAGTGGAATCTCGCTCAGTCATCATTGGTGCACCATCTTTTGATAATCTTTTTTCGTCTATTTCATGCATTCTCTGCGGCGAGTCTCTGAAGAGAGTCCTAGTTTCACTTCCCCTCACCGCGTGTCTTCCGTCATCCGAAAATCGTTCTTGCCTCGTATCTGACAGGGGTTGACTCCTCATAGATCCCTCCCGGCGGCGAGTTTCGCCTCTTTCGGATGTGCGTCGATCTGCGTGCGATCTGCCACCGTTTATCTCAGGAGAAGCGCGAGGAGATTCCGATAGACGATCAACCCAGCTTTTTTTACTACCTCTTGAGTCTTTGGTCATATCTCGCTGGTCCCTCGTCATACCTCGCTGGTCTTTGGTCATACCTCGAATTCCTTTGTCAGGGGAATCCCTTGGAGACCCACCGGGAGAGTATCTATGCCGGCTCTGACCATGTCGACCCTTTTTAGATATTTCAGTTTCTGTATGATCAATATCCTTTTCCCGGCATTTGTCAGGAGTGGGCCATTTTTTTGCTTGTTTTGATATCCCACTGCCGGCCGAGGGACAGTAAATAATGCTCGCGTTTCCATTTGAATAACACATTATGTCATTTGAGTTCACTGTATTTAGTACATTCAGAGCAAACGCTTCCTCTGGGTTTTTTGGTCCATCCTCAATGAGAACTTCGTGGGAATATTTACAGTTAGGACATTGATGTAGCTGTACATTCTGTTGTGATAACCTGGCCTTTCTGTGTTCAAGACAATCCAAACAGTTTTTCAGGCATTCGATCTTTTGTGTAGGATCCTCTTCTCCTAAAACTTTTCTCGCGAGGTTTGTGGCACTTTTCTTGATTAATTTTGAAGCTCCTTTTCTCATTACTACGTTGTTTCTCGACTCGCACGTTCTTCAGTAACCGTAGAATGACCAGTCATTTAAATCCAATCAACTTTGACTGACCAAGCGTCGGTTGTAATTCAGCGAAAACCCATCCACGTTACTTAGAATCTAAAATATCAACAAATAACAATTTTAAGTAAGTTGATTTCCAGGCAACGGCCATACTTGTCGATATCAAACAGAGAAGCACTAAAATAGAACTCAAAGATACATTTTAAATGTGTTTATCCTTCGAAATATATTTTCTCAAGATAGAATAAAGGAACAAAGCGGAGCTTTACATGAACGGGATTTACAGTGATATAGCTCATTGTCGAAGCCTTCAAAGGTGATGATTATGCAGGGTGTTTTTCTCTTTTTATCTCCCCCCATTGGTTTTTTGTTGCTAATTCAGATGAAGAGTTGCGGTTTGAAGCATTCTTCATCAGTTTAAATGAATCGTCTTATTTTGGGGCCAACCCCTCGCCCCCCCTCTAAGGGAGCTAATTTTGACGTTGGGTACAAATTGTTCTTTGACAAATGACATTGATCTCCAGATTGCACCAAAATACTCAATTTTCATGCCCCTCAATTTTTATGGATTTATCACTTAATAGGGGTCGTAAGACGGAATTTTTAAAATAACCCCTTTGAGGAGCAAATACATTTTCAAAAATAGTTGGAGGCTTTAAAATCAATTTTACAGTAAATTATGTCAAAAAAATTTATTCATCTGAAAAGCAGTTGCTTTTTAGTTGTTTTTTTTTTTTTTTTTTTTTTTAATTCTGACTCTTGAAATAGGAGTAATGATGTTTTGAAAAAGGGTCAAACTGGAACTTTGACCTTCGATAATACAAAAACGAAAAACTATATCAACGTTCGGTTTGGGCCTTAAAATTTTATGCCTTTTCGAACTATGTATCACAAAATAGGTATTGCTTTTTGACAGTTTTGAGATAATCCCTCTGGGGGTCCCCAAGAAAAGGGGGGGAATGGGGGATGACCCCCAAAAAAAGAAAATTCATTCCAAATTATGAGGAACGGTCCTAACCGCAACTCTTTATCTCAATTAGCAACAAAAAACTGGGGGGGGGGGCTTTGTTGTGATCGTGTTACCTAGATTATTTTAAAAGCATATCCTTCAAGATTGAGGCAATAGCTGATTAGCTGAACTGAACTGTTCTATCGACGCGACAGTAGTCCAGAATGCGACGCGTTTCACGGTGATAGTCGACGTCGATATTGGCAAATTTAGTACTCCCGCCATGATCAAAGCACTGACTTTTCTACCTTTGAAGTCCATTATCTCACGTAAAACGCGTCGCGGCGCTGACAAAACAAAAGGTATCAAAAATCTTTACAATCTTGATTTCGTCAATTGTAATGCAATGCGATTGCGACGAATGATTTGAATTTTTACCCAGTGGCGCGGGCGTAGCGTGCAATCTGGCACCGTTGCACTTCGTCCATTTAACCCCATGAAAAATATCGAGCTATTGGGTGTTCGGTGAACACCGTCACATTCGACCTTTTACATTATTTTTCCGATTTTTAATCCGCAACATAAGATCTGTGCCGTTAAAGGTAAAGTCGGCGCATTAAAGAATTTCAGTTGACTCATTAGATTTTGGTTCAGGTAGGCAACAGTGGCGAGGCGTGCGATTTGACAACTTCCCTTTTTCCCCACTTAAACACATTAGAAAGGTCGAAATGTCTGGTTAACGCCGATGACTGAAGCGTTCGATTTTTTTGGTGAATTTAAATGGAGAAAATGCATTGTTGCCAAAGTTCACGTTTCGCCACTGGTAGGCAACCTGCAATACATATCACAAAGAGTTCAAGCATCGTTGGTGGTCATCCTAAGCTAAAATCTAAAGCGTCGACTGAAATATTTATTTACATGGGTTTAAAGTGGCATCCTTTACTACGTTGTCAAATGGAACGCTACGCCACTGAGCAGCATTGGAGGAAAATTGAGTGTTCTTTAAAAGCACGGACATTTATTACTGCGTTTGAAGGTTGAAACTGTCAGAAAAACGTGATTTGCTCATCAAAGCTATTCAAAATTTTGAGTCCTTCTTCAAAAAGATGATAGAATATTCGTGGCATTGTAAAATGAAAGTGAATTAGAGTAGCAATAACACACTCGAATTAATTATTTCATTTCGGCCCGCCTGAAATTTTTTTCCGGTGAAGTTTTCAAGGTCGATTTCTTCCAAACGCGTCACCACGCTTCGAAAAAAAAATATAAATACATATTCTGAGGAAGTAAAGCGCCTTTTAGAATTTTAGCGGGTGTTCCGTCTTCCTTCGTTTTAACCGGAAGCATTAAAATAAAAATAATTTGCTCAGTAATAATACTCGTAGTTTGCTTTATTACTATTGAATAAAATAAAAAAAAGACATCAAAATGTGATTAAATATTACGATCTTTCCAGACCTTACACTTAAACGGAAGAATAACCTTAAACATTTAATTTATGTCATTGAGTGTTAAGCATATAGGTATCCGAATTAAAGACGCAGATAAAAGTTTTATCCTGAGTAATTTTAATAATTTTATTTTCTCCTCTCCTTGCTTTTGTCTGAAATTCTGATTCTGATTTTTGCAATATTTAATTAAATTTCTTTGAATCGATAACTTGACGGGTTCGATTTTCATTCCCGTGATGTGATCGATTTCTGATCGATAATGTGTGCTCTAATGCCCGCATTGATTTGAACATACCGCATAGTTCTGACAAAAGTTATGACTCCAGTTCTAACGATGAATCAAAGTACACACTGTTTTAATTTGATGTCACAGAAAACAATGGTCATTCGTCAATGTATTCATCGGTTACAATCAGCCGTGACAAAACTCGCATTGCGTCCCAAACTCTATCCCTCATTATCTCACTCATAGATGCCGTTTTGCGTATAGTTAATGCCATTTTTCAATTCACCGATGATTCCACCGGTTGACAAAAGATTACACAGTTCAATTCAGTGTATGAATGTAATGCTCGAAAATACGCTGATCTGTAATCTTATCTTAATCGATGGAAACTCCGTTAATCAATTAAAATATCCTCAAGTTTTTTAAAGTCATCGTCGACTCCACCGGTTGAAAAAAGATTACAGATCAGAGTATTTTCGTGCATTTCAGTCATACGCTGAACTAAACTGTGTAATATATTCTCAACCGGTGGAATCATCGGTGAATTGACAAATGTCATTAATTTTATCGCAAAACGCCAGCTCTGATCTCATGTGACCCTCGTGCGCGTAATCTCTTTCCTGCAGTGTTTTTTGTTTTTTTTTTTTTCCGTATTCGTGGACTTTTTTCCAGTGGTGGCTCGTGCAATTTGGGAACAACATTTTTCCTCCATTTAACTTAGTGTAAAAAATCGAATGCTGGTGAAGCTACTGCTTCACTATCGAATCGATTGTTTTACGAAGAGCCAAACGGAGGAAAAACATTATTGCCAAATTGCACGAGCCGTGACCTAGAAAATACAGACTAATTCGCTTTGGTAGCGCAGACCAAACCTTTGCTAGAAAAATGACCCGGTAAAAGACTTTAGAAGAGCCAGGAAGTGGCGTATGCAATATTTTCGTTGGTAAGGGAAGGGGCTTGCACTGATATAAGCGTTTGACTGGAAATTATTTCCCTCTTCCCCTTTGCCCCAAAAAATCGGAGGACTGGGGGGGGGGGGCTTTAGCCTCCTTAGCCCCCCCCCTCTCCCCACGTACACCACGGGAGCAAACCAAATCTTTCGTTCTCTTACATGGTTTGGTTCGGGGAACATAAGATTTGGTTGGCTCCAGCGGCAGCTCGTGCAGTTTGGCAACAATGTTTTCTTTCTATTTGATTCTATACAAAACAATCGATTCGATAGTGAATCAGCGCTTCACCTGCAATCAATTGTTTTTCATACATTCAAATGGAGGGAAAACATTGTTGCCAAATTGCACAAGCCGCCACTGGTTAGCTCTATTTCGGTTTTTTGCTGGGTCATTTTTCTACCAAAGGGTTTGTCATCGTTACCAAACTAACTTGGCTATATCTTTTTTTCCCATGCACTTTTTGTTTCACGACGTTATCAGATCGCATTGAATTGACTCGAAAAATTCACTCATGCCTACAATTTTTACCAGAAATTTCTCCATTATAAGCTTTAAGTCACTCAACTTGGAGTAATTAGCGAGCTTTTTCACCTGATGACATTACCAAAACCGTTGATGCTTTTGCCCCCAGATATAACGATAAATCGAAATACCACATAATAGACTGTTTTAGTAGAGCGATATATTGTATCGATTGCCGTTCGAGGGCCTCTGGTTCCAAACAAACTCTGGTTCAATGTAATTTTCCCATTAGCTAACTTTTGATCGGAAATTTAGGGTACCAAATCAAACAATTAATGCGACCTTTTTGCGATTATGAATTCTACGTTCTCGAAAATGCTTAATTATGCCTGGTTCCTTGACTAAATTTGCCGCCCAAATGCAGATGGTTGCATTTGTAGGTTAAAATCGCCCTAAACCCCGCCAATTCTACAACAACAACAATAACATTTGGGTGATTCCAACCTCCAAACGTATGGTTTTATCTGTAATATCTTGTTGATTTCGGCAGTTTTAGCGGTGGAAACAGGCAAAATTAAGCATTTTCTAGGACATAGAATTCATAATCGCAGAAAGGTCGCATTAATTGTTTGATTTAATCGTCTAAATTTCCGTTCAAACATCCGCTTATGAGGAAAATGCATTGAATCAGAGTTTGTTTGGAATCAGAGGCCCTCGGACGGCAATCGATACGATATATCGCTCTTCTAAAACAGTCTATAGACTCATTTAGTAAGCGATATATTACTTCGTTTTGTGACCAATCAAACCACCCCTCACTCAGCCTGTAGTAGGACTGAGCGAGGGATGGTTTGTTTGGTCACATAAGACGATACATCACATGCAATGACGTCATCGGTCATCACTGGGTTTATTCATAACCGTTTCATCAATCGATGTATTCACTCGTACTATCTATCGGATTGAAAACAACAAGAAAAAAAATTATCATGACGCAAAATCAACATTTTTTTTTTTTTATCATTAAGTGTAGTAGACGAGACAGTATTCAAATATTGGTGGGGGCCCATTACGAAAGTTTAATTATTACAATCTGAAATGAGCAAGATAGGAAATGTGGGGGTTCAAACACTTACCAGCATGAAGGGGAAAATTATGACGAAAGAAAAAGTATACATCATCTTACAGGAATATCGAAGAATCACACAATAAAAAAGGAAATTTTGCTTCTGTGATCATGACTAAACTTTAAACGGCGAATTTGACCTTTGTTTAACTTTAAGAGGGGTCCCAATTTGAGGTTAAAGTGGGCGAAAACGGTATTTGATAACTTAACCTCACTTCCGAAAGTTGTCGCCATGATTTTCCAACTCATGTTTTGTTTTCAGGCATTCCGGAGGGTATTTTGAGGTTAGTCACAAGAAGCGTATATTTTAGCGTTTGGATCCGGCGAGCATTTCACGCAGGGTGCCAACCTTTGAAAATGGAAACAAAGTTCGAGATCGATCTTTTTGGAGCTCCACTGAGCACCGGTAGCATCCAATATATCAAGCTCATCAGAACGCCGAAAGAAAGTGGGGAGCTAATGAGCCCGATTTAAATTGATGCCGTCAAGGCCGTGAGTATATCAAAGAAAAAGAAAGTAAAAAGTACAAAAGTTGGTACTCTCTACGAATGTTGAGCTAAACCATTCGATAAAATACGCCTCCACAGGAACAAGAAATCAAAACCTGAGAACTAATATATATGACGTAGGAACAGCTGACTGATTTTCGCACAGCCTTGTCAGCTGAGCACTAACAGAGACCAACGAACTATATCTATAGAGTGGCCTTGTGGAACGCAATTTTGAACTTTGAAGACATGACGGAGGCGGCCATGAGGGAAATCTTTTGCGGACAAATCCAGGCTCGGTTTTTTTTTTTTTTGTCTCAACGAGGCAGTGGCGGCTCGTAAAATGCGATGTATCTATGTCTATTCCATTTAAAAAACTATAGAAAAGTATCGATCGTCAGGGGGTGCCATCGAACCCCCGAGAAATCGATACTTTTTAGGTGCTGTCGCGTAGCAAAGCACCTTATGCTATCTATAGTTTTAAATGGAGTGGGCATCGATGTATCGCATTTCACGAGCCGAGGCAACCCTGATCGAAATCTCTTATGCTTTTCACACAGGCTCAGTTTGTTTGACTTACAATTTATAACCTTTACATTTAAAAAAAAAAAAAAAAAAAAAAAAAAAAAAAAAAAAATTGTAACAAACACATTTGAAATTGGTTATAAACGAAAGTGCAAGTGTGCAACGCAGCATCGATATAATTGTTTTTTCTGGAAGGATTTTCACGATAAAAAAAAAAAAAAAAAAAAAAAAAAAAAAAAAAAAAAAAAAAAAAAAAAACTGACACAACAGAAATATGCAAAATTTTCTCATCTGTATAGTTATATTAGAATTCTGTATCTAGAGAGCATACTCTTTACCCATATATGCCCAACTTTATTTGAACATGTTGCGTGTTTCTTGGTGTTTTTCTCAAAAATACCATCTTAGAGTTGAAAAATTTTAAATTTAAAAATTGTGAAATTTTCTGGTCCAGCTAAAGGTTATAGATTAGAGAGGTATGCTCATCTGACTACGCGCCACGAAGTCAGTAGCGCGCAGTTCAAAATCCAGATCCAAAGATGGCCGACAAAAGCAGAAAACATTGTATACTCTTTCCAGAAACCATCGGGCTATTTTCTGCTTTTCTGGTGAGGGAGCCCAATGTTTTCTGGAAAGAGTACAATGTTTTCTACTTTTGTCGGCCATCTTGGATCTGGATTTTGAACTGCGCGCTACTGACTTCGTGGCGCGAAGTCAGATGAGCATACCTCTTAATCTATAACCTTGGGTCCAGCTAAATTATAGGTGCTGAAAGATCACAACATTGATTTTTTAGTAAAATTGGCCTATATTTACTGTAATTTGGTCCAAAGAAAAACCATTATATGTGGGTCGTTAACGACCCAATCGGCATATATGGGTTTTAAACAATTGCACTTTCGTTTAAAACCGCTTTCCACTGGATTAGTTACGATTTTCAATTTAAGGTTAAGAATTATATTAAAACAATTACAAACTAAATGGCCAAAAAACATCACAGACAAAATAAGGATTAAAATAGGAACTTTCCGGCTATCTTCGGCAACTGGCCGGTTGGAGATTGGTTGTGCGTCAAATCTCATCGTAGAATATAACCTTAAAAAGCACGTCCGCCGTCTTGAAAAATGAGCAAACACGGTTGCCAGTTAGTGCTGGTAAAGTCCAAATCTTGTTTCCATTGGCTCTTATGGGCCTTGTGATTGTAGTACTCTTTGCTGTAAGTCCCATTCGCAAGAGTCGACCATAGAATTTGACGTTCAATTGATCGAGCACTCCATAGCTCGCGTATATACTTCTTGTTTACCCGTTTTACGAGCGCATCGGTTTTGAAATAATAATATAGCAATAAGTCTTATTCGTCGGAAACATGAGCGAGTGGCCTAAATAAAAGCGCAACAAGAGATTTTCAGACATTTATCCTCATCAAAAAGCTCTCGAGCGAGGAACCTCGAAATTTATGAAGGTGTTTCTTCTTCATCTTGACTAGGCGAAGGATTGAATTTCCGTTTTATTAACTTTTAATTAAAAATAGATTAAGCAGCCTTCCATTTTCACTTCGAGTCACGATGAGGGGGTAGAGGGGGTTAAAGTGGCAGAGAGAAAGAGATGTGGAGAGAGAGAGAGAGAGAGAGAGAGAGAGAGAGAGAGAGAGAGAGGGAGGGAGACAGAGGGAGAGAGAGAGGGAGAGAGGGATAGAGAGGGAGAGAGAGGGAGAGAAAGAAAGAGAGAGGAGAGAGGGGGAGCGAGAGAATGAGAGAGAGAGAGAGAGAGAGAGAGAGAGAGAGAGAGAGAGAGAGAGAGAGAGAGAGAGAGAGAGAGAGAGAGAGAGAGAGAGAGAGATGGGAGAAAGAGAGCGAGAGAGTGTGTGAGAGAGAGAGAGAGTGAGAGAGAGAGAGAGAGAGAAAGAGAGAGAGAGAGAGAGAGAGAGAGAGAGAGAGAGAGAGGGGGGTGGGGGATTATGAAACAGCATAAACGAGCTGCGGATTCTTCCGCTATTCATTATACTGATTATTTTTAATAAATTGAAATACGAGCTTCTCGGTGCATCACGTCTAATTTTGAGACTGACTTCAAAAGGCTTTCTCGCCAGGCCCTTGTTCGTGAATAGGGCGTGATTCAACTCCAGCATCTGAATGAAAGTACCGAAAAAGCATCAAGTCCAAATTTCAACAACAGAAATCTCAACTAATGAAACCCAAATATTCTAACTATCAATATTTTTTTTTTTTTCACTTGACTCGTCTCAAGTAGAAATAAACTATAGTCATATCCATAGGTTCCGGGTTCGAAGCCCGGTAGAGGCATTAGATTTTTCACATGGCCTTGTCGATGGGACCCCTTAAAAGTGGATCTACGACAAAGATTACAGAGGGAAATCTGGTTGCTTAGAGCATGGATGTCTTAAAATCTCCGATATCTTTTGACAATAAACTAAAAATTACTCATATTTAACCCATTTTGTCAATTGGTGGCTGTAGGTTCCTAATTAAATGTGAATAGAAGCCAAATAAATCTCTGGAAAAAAAACAACTATTTGCCTTGTATGTATTTACCTGTTTACACTATGTACCTATTATATCAATATTATTCATCTACTCAAGTAAGTACATAAGCAAAAATGTTAAATTTTGTCTCAGAATTTAACTACAATCAGATATGGGTATAGTATATACTCAAAACAACAAGATGTATTTATATTTAGTACATGCACATGTATACGAATTTCAAAACTAGAGAGAGGTGGGTATTGGTTATATACATGGGGGTTACGGGAGAGTAAGTGAAATAGTTTGGAACGCTACGCGAGTTTTGTCACAACCGATTGTGACCGATGAGTGGCATTGTTGTGATTGTTGGCAAACCGTTGACATCAGACTTCGCACTAAAAACCGTCCATAGTTCCAGGTACAATATCTTTGTCCCGCACCGGAGTAAAAGTATCGAATATATACGATATGTCGCACAGAACTCCCGATCTCTACCGCGATTCCTCGAAACAAAACGCCACGATCATAAGCTGAGCGTAATTTCAATAAGAAACGCGGGAATAAAAACTTAATACAGTCCAAGAGCATCTTGCTTTTATTATTTAAGATAAATTCGGGAAGGAACTTGATTTATTCTTCGGGAATGCATTTAATGGGTTCCTGAAGTGGGAAGAATCGAAAACTCTTGAAACTTGGGCCACGGAATATATGAATACGAGCTGAAGTATTGGGAATATTGAAAAACAATACTAGCACGATTTCTATAAATTGCGTTTAGATCTAAGTTTGTAGCAACACCAATATTTCACCCACCCCTTCCCCTCATCCCTCACCCCCTCCCACAACCCCCGAACTGAACACGAGCACACACAAGGACTCATATATTTACATTTAGCACCGCTTGCTGCTCCGTAGACGTGCATATATCGACCACAGTGTTGTCGGTTCCAAAGTTTTCCGTTTAATTCAATATTACTTTTTTCCAGATTTCAGGCAATATTTGGCAACGCCGATCGTGTAGTAGCGAGTGTAGGTGTGCATAAAAATAATGTGGAAAGTTCTTTTTTTTCTTTTCTATTCTTTTCTTTTTCTTTTTTCTCGACAACTTCATAAAGCGATATCATTGTCAGAGAAATATTGCTTCGGTTGTGATAACATTTGTTAAAAAAAAAAAAAAAAAAAAAAAAAAAAAGACACGAAGAATAAAATTTGGAGGGATGAAAGATTCGACACTGCTTTGTTGTCAAATCGAGCAAATGCTTTATCGTTTGCATTTGCAGGTTTAAAAACGCGTATTCAGGGAGGGAGGGGGTGGTCAGCCACACTCTCAGTCCCTGAGAAACACAAAAAGAAGAGGGTAATCGGGGTCAATTGCCTAAAATTGTGAAAAAAATAGGCAAAAAGTGAAAAATGCCCCCCCCTGGAT
This sequence comes from Trialeurodes vaporariorum, assembly GCA_011764245.1. Lineage (NCBI taxonomy): Eukaryota > Metazoa > Arthropoda > Insecta > Hemiptera > Aleyrodidae > Trialeurodes > Trialeurodes vaporariorum. The sequence continues at coordinate 68,315,850 of VMOF01000388.1, forward strand.
GATTCTCCCTGGATTTTTTTCTGGATACGCCCTTGCTTTTGCACAGTGACACATTTATAGGAGTAGATTTACTCTATTTTGGAGATAAACAAATAATTAGAACCCCAGAAAACTAGGATTGTGTGTGTAGATGCGCCCAAAGGAAACTCATCATGGTATTCAGAGCTGACATCAAGGAGTGATGTTCTCCTCAAAATTTGCTAGCCTTAAAAATCTTGCGCAGTGCCTTCATTTTGATGTATAGGCAAAATCAAATCGCTCAACCACGATAAGTTAACTAACCATATTAATGTAGGTGCTTTGAGAGGTATGGGTTTAACGATTTCCTTCTAACGAGCTATAACTATAGAGGGGTTACGTTACACCAGGGCTGCCGTTTTGCGTATAATCAATGCTATTTTTCAATTCACCGATGATTCCACCGGTTGAGAAAAGATTACACAGTTCAGTTCAGTGCATGACTGTGATAAACTAAAATACTCGCATCTGTAATCTTTTCTCAACCGGTGGAGTCGTCGATGACTTTATAAAACTTGCGGATATTTCAATTAATCAACGGAGTTTCCACCGATTAATGAAAGATTACAGATCAGAGTATATTTTCGTGCATTACAGTCATACACTGAACTGAACTGTGTAATCTTTTCTCAACCTGTGGAATCATCGGTGGATAGAAAAATAGTATTGATTATACGCAAAACGGCAGCCCTGGTTACGTTACACCCAGTGGCGTAAGCGTGCAATTTGCCAATGTTGCAGGTCTTCCTTTGAACCCATAAAAAAGGTCGAATTCGAAGGTGTTGAGCGGACACTGAATAGTGAATAATGGGGCAGTTGCAAGAGTCTGAAATGTTGTGTTTTTTATAAAGAAAATTAAAGTTCTTGATGAGCTGAGAACTAAGATGCCTTTGGTTTCTAGTTAAGTCCCATTGTTCCGGAGATGAGATTTTGGCTTAAAATACATTGTTTTAAATGGTAATTCTGCGCAGTGACGTCACTACGCACACGGTTTCTTACAACTTTACAAGTATGTATCTCCAAAACCGGGACACTTAGGAAAAAACCAAAGGTACCATTGTTCTCAGATTATCAAGTACCGTCATTTTCTTTATAAAAACACAAACATTTCAGACCCTTTGCAACCGCCCCATTCTACCTTTTTCATGGGTTTAAAGGAAGAAAATTTGTTTTCAAGCTTAAAGGTTAAAAAATATGAAACAAACAAACCAAGCCCGTGTAAAAATATCCATAAAATTTCCATCAATAGATCTAAGATCATAATATCTTCCATGGTAATCACTAATCAGCCAGATACAGAGGCCAGGCATTGGCAATTCACAAGCCACTGGAAGGTTTATATGACCTGAACTTTCAGCTCAGGCATTTAACCAACCTCGTGAGCATGGCTATCTGGACACAGAATTCATTAAAACGCATGAAAAATATCGAAGTATTGGGTGTTCGGTGAACACCTTCGCATTCGACCTTCTGCGTGAGTTTAAATAGACGGAATACAACGTTGCCTAGTTGCACGCTACGCCTCTGATGTCCATACAAGATTTTCAACATGGCTGCCTCCTTGAAGTTTCAATATCACGTCCCACAATTCCTCTCTGTTGCTTTAGGCAATGGCGTACGCAGGAATTAGTCTCTCTCGCTCTTTTCCCGTTTGAGTGTGTGCACTAGAAAAGGAAAGAGACAGGGGCTGAACACGCGTTCGAGCCCCTGTTTCCGTCCTTTTCTTACACACGTGTTCAAATGGGGAAAGAGAGAGAAAGACAAATTCCTGTGTATGCTACTGGCTATAGGCTATAGCTCGTTTGTATGATTATATATTCGAAGGAAAGTGAGAGAGAAAGAAAATATCCCGATTGCGCCTCTGGGTCACAGAGCTGCCGTTTTGCCAATAATCCCTGGGAATTTTTAATTCACCGATGATTCCACCGGTTGAGAAAAGATAACACAGTTCAGTTCATTAAGTATGACTGTAACACACGAAAATACTCTAATCTGTAATCTTTTCTCGACCAGTGCGGGAGTCGCCGATGACTTTAAAAAACTAGCGGATATTTTAATTGATTAACGATGTTTCCACTGGTTGAGAAAAGATTACAGTTCAGTGTATTTTCGTGGATTACAGTCAATAGGTATACACTGAACTGAACTGTGTAATATTTTTTTTCAACCGGTGGAATCATCGGTAAATTGAAAAATGCCATTAATTATACGCGAAACGGCAGCTCTGCTGGGTCAACAGTTTGGCTACCCCGTTTTACGTTCTTCGATCGTCGACGCAAAAATAAATAAATAAATGAATAAATGAGTCCGAATACAGTTTCATAGTAAAAGTTGTTACGATGTTGTTTCAATGTTTGCTCCGGCTCCGGGAGGAAACCAACTCTTGTAGCTCAAGTTGTCTCAACAACGTGTTTTATTAGATCATCGTGTGCTGAGTCTCAGTCTCTCTCCCCCTCTCTCTTTCTCTCTCCCACTCCCTCTCCATCTCCCTCTCCCTCTCTTTTTAGGATGAACGAACGAACGACTAAATTATTATACATTCAATTTATGTTCCATTTTGTTTCCGAGTTTTATATGTTTCTCGTCACCGATTTCGTATCTTCATCGCGGGATAGTTTTCGAATGTGTATCTTTGAAGCTGCTTGGCATGAGAGAGGAAACGTAGAAATTACTAAGATTTTATATCTTTTTTTTAATAATTTCTGAATTTAAAATCTAAATTTTCAATAAGTATTGTGCATAGTTATTTCATCGCTCTTTTACGGCTCTACTGAAATAAAATTCAGTTGTTATATGTTTTTACATTCTATTGACTGCTAGGCCAGGAGTTTTCAGCGGGTTCAGAAAATTCAGCACCGGTGGGGGTTGTGGGTGTGGGTGGGGTTGGTTACAGTGATCTCCCTTGACACCAAACTTTGCCCGATGTAAATAGGTAATTTTTTTGCGTTTTCGGAGAAATTTTACCATGTCAGTGTACACATTTTTACAGGTTTAAATGCAAGAATCATTTATTTAGTCGAATCAGTGTCCTGTGGCAAAAGTTTGCAAGAGCCCCACTATCGTTGAAAGTACTCCTCTGCGTTCTCCTTCTCAGGCATGTAACCAGCGAGGGGCGAGGGGGGCTCAGATCCTCTAAAAAATGTCGACCCCCCCTGAAAAAAAATTGTTCTGCTTCTGCCATACGTTACAGTAGAAGCTACCTCATCACCCCCCCCCCCTTTGAAAACGCATGCCCCCTGGAAAACTATGCTGATTACGGACCTGCTGCGCTCATTTCACATCCTGCATCTGAATCGATTCATAAGATGATAAAGGAATACACAGAAGAAAAAAATCTGTTGATTTTACAGCATGGGGTGTTGAAAAAGTGTGTAGCATGTTAGTATGTTAGTAAGTTGGATTAACAGGCCTGAGCGGTTCAGCACCGGTTTTTTTTTTCAAATTTACTCCTCTGACGGTTAACTTTACAGCTTTGATCTGTTAATCCAACGTACTAACCTGCTACACACTTTTTTAACACCCTATGCTGTAAAATCAACATATTTTTTTTTTTTTTCTACGTAGGCCTCGTTCCTTCAAACCATGCAGTCTTTTAATTGAGCCTATTCGTCTGACACAGACTTCCCTGAAAATAAAATCCGCTTTGAGTGTTCAGTAAAACTCATCGAGACTCTTTCAATGTTCCTACCGTTTTATCCATCCCCCCCCCCGTGACTCTTTAAAACTATATTATGCAACCGTGAGGTTTGAAGGGACTAATCTCCCTCTCACTTTCATATCCCTCCACCCCTTTCCTTCTCACCGCCTCGACCCGCACACCCTCCTCCCTCTCTCAAGCTCCCATACTTCTTTTCCATCTTTTAGCGAGTCATAAAAGCGCGCTTAAAATCAGCGCGTCCCAATGTGGCGTGGCTGCTGCGATACACCTCGTAGCCGCACAGTGGGAGCGAGTCAATGGAAAATATCGGACATGTCGTGGCGACTTTAAAATGCGTATGTCTTTGTTAATACACAACGTAGAAGTTTGAAAGTTGTTTCATTGGTTTCACCGTAAAATTTTCCATATAAAACACATTTTAAAATTTGTTTTTTGCCTGTAAAAACGTTCAAAGCATTTTTAGTCAAATATTCCATGTCCGATCCCTGGTGAGGAGTGCGATTTGGCAACGTTCTTGTTTACCACTTAAACTCATAAGAAAGGTCGAAATGCCTGGTCATCGCCGATGACTGAAGCGTTCGACCTTTTTGGTTAATTTAAATGGAGAAAATACATGGTTGCCAAAATGCACGCCTCGCCACTAGATCCCACACTGAAAAAAATAACTGCTAGATCTAAACCCGCTCAGAGTTAATTCAACCAATTCAATTAGTCAAAAGTTTGGACACCACATTTAAATGTTGTTTCCACTATTTTAACTATGCTTAGATTTACTAATTGTGAATAGTTCAACTGACCTTCTCATTTCTTGAATCTGCAAAATAATTACTTGAACTTACTAATTGACAAAAATTATCCCCCAATTATTTTTTACTAATTCATTAGTTCAAGCAACACATGAAGCATTTGAAATAACTAACTGTCAAGTGTAGTATTAACTATTTGTAATTAGTTGAAAAAACCAATGTCTCGGAGTTGATTTTACTCATTGGTCTACTTAAAAGAACCTTTTGAAATGCTTGATTTTACTAATCCACTAAAAAAAACGTAATAAATAGCGCACTCTGGTTGCGAAATTGTGTACTAATCTCACTTGTTGTTGTTGTTGATGTGGAACAGTTGTTGGACATGTAATTACACAATTCATCGAGATCCATATGGACTCGTTCCACTGTGCGCCGTAACGCGGTCCAGCCGTTTTATGGGACGCTGACGCTATCAACCCCCTCTTCCCTCATCTTCCCTCCCCTCCCCTTCCACCATCACCACCCCCTGCCCCTTAGTGGATCCTCTCAACCTCTCCGTCACAAGGTTTAAAAGGGCCCTATAATCATCATCATCGTTCGCCTGCAGACTTCGTCGCGTCGTCACATCAGCCCAGCGCAACAAATCGACCGCTCCCATGAAATCTTTCTCCCGCAATCGAGCAAGTAAGATAAGCGCCAAATTTCCATGAAAACGGGGCTCTATAGCAAACTTTTTCTCTGAGAGAATGAATGGTGAAATCTAATGTAAAAACCAGCGAAAATCGCTAATAAAATCTATATATATATTAAATAGAGCTCTTGCAAAATTTTGCTATGAACATAAAAGTTGTCCAATCTGATGTAAAAACCAGCGGAAATCAGGAAAATCACACTCATAAGGCCTAAAATTCATTTATAAACTCACAAAACTGCAATAACGGTTAGCTTATAATGGTGGTTTAACGCAGGTATCATGGGAGATTCCTGTCTAATTTGTATACGAAAACACAGAGATACGTCTCAAGTTAGATAGGAATATCTCATGATACCTCTGTGTCTCTCCGCCACTAAGCCCGATTCTGAGAGTGAATTTTGTGATGTTTTAGTGCACTCATCGTCATTTGCACAGGTTTTTATAGAGAATCAACTCTTCAATACCCTATAGCAAAAGTTGGGAAGAGGCCCATTACTTACATAGTTATATTGTTGCTGTATAATTTATTTAACCCTTTCAGACGCGAATGATATGAAAGAATTAATACTAGGGATATGTTGCAAACATTTGCTACAGCTTTATGGATGGTTGATTCATTGATGCCTAAAAGTCACGTGAAAATCACATTGGAAGCATCATGTGGGTGACTTTTAGAACAATTTTAGGTGATCTTTTGGTGACCAGTTTTGCCAGGGAAGGGGACGGGAGGGGGACATTTTTTTTTTATTATTTTCAAACTAAAATTGGCACCACTGATCGCAAAGAGGAGTGCGCCGCTCCGCGCCGCTTCAAGGGGGCTGCCGAGCCATCATCGCCAGTCTGCCTGTTGTTCGGCATTTTAAAGCTTCGGGAACATGAAAAACAAATATTATTAAAAATGTATCCACTAGAGAGCCCGCAGGCAATGATGCGTTTTATGAAAAAAAAAAAGACTCCTGAGTAGGTTGGGGAAGCGAAAAGGGAGGGGAGGGGAGGGTGACTAGGGGGATAGACGTGAAGGGAGGGGGTCGAAAGTCATACAAATAAGTCTCCGGAGATTTAAGCAAAAGGGTGAACAAAAGAAGTCATTTCATGCAACGCGGAGGATGTTTTTCGCCCCCCCCACCCCACCCCGCTAAAGCTAACGCGAAAGCGAGCCCCTTCCCATGACTACTTAAAAGCAAGGTGAGCAAAAAAGATCGGCTGGATTTAAGGGGAGGGGCGGGTGGGGGAGAAGCTCAGGTAATTACCAGGCTACTTACTAAGTCATTATTGTTGCAAAAGCGGGGCTGGACTATCTCTCAGCTCTCATAGCCCTACTTGTAAAGTTATGGGGACACCTTGACCCTTCGGCCTCGGTTGCCACACCAGAGCCGGCTGATTTTTAAAATCACCGGCAAAATTTTAATTTTTAAATTTTTAAAAAAAAAAAATTCAGTGCGGGCATTCTTTTTATTATGAGTCAGTGGCGGATGTAATTGGTGCCGTCATCCTCCGCAAGCCTTAAATTTCTCCTTTTACCATTAAAAAATAAACCAAACGGTGCTTCTTGTGATAAATCAAATTTCAAATGTCGCGCGTCCTCCCCCCCCCCCCCCTCAGAGAAACTTTCTGGTTCCGCCACTGCTAGTGAGTCCAGCTAGTCATTCTCATCGTTTCCTCCTCCTCCCCCCTCCTCCTCCTCCTCCTCCCCCCTTCTCCTTCTCCTCCCCCCCCCCACCACGCGTAGTTCGTTCGTTTGGTTCATTTGGAATCGTATTGAGTTAAACTATAATTGAATAAGTTTTTGGAGAGTGGTATGAGTAAACTGATCTTCTCGAATGCGCCTTTGCCATTTAGTTTGTCCTTCCCTTTCCTCAAGGATAGAAGCGTATCCCAGGAATTTGACTCTCTCATAGCCCATTTGAACAGATGTATTAGAAGAGGATAGATAGAGGGGCTATGGCGTGACTTTAGCCCATATATATGTCCTTTTCTAACGCGTGCGTTTAAATTGGCATAGAGAAAGAGAGAGAGTGGGAGCGAGAGGAAAGGAGAGGGAGAGCGAGAAAGGGGGGTGAGAGAGAGAGAGAGAGAGAGAGGGTGAGAGAGAGAGAGAGGGAGAAAAAGAGAGAGAGAGAGGGGAAGTGAGAGAGAGAGAGGGGGTGAGAGAGAGAGAGAGGGGGAGAGAAAAGAGAGAGAGAGAGAGAGAGGGAGGGAGAAAAAGAGAGAGAGAGAGAGGGGAAGTGAAAGAGAGAGGGTGAGAGAGAGAATGAGAGAGAGAGAGAATGAGAGAGAGAGGGTGAGAGGGTGAGAGAGAGAGGAGGAAAAAGAGAGAGAGAGAGAGAGAGAGAGAGAGAGAGAGAGAGAGAGAGAGAGAGAGAGAGAGAGAGATGGAGAAAGAGAGAGAGAGAGAGAGAGGGGGGGGGGGAAGTGAGAGAGAGAGGGTGAGAGAGAGGTGAGAGAGAGAGAGAGAGAGAGAGAGAGAGAGAGAGAGAGAGAGAGAGAGAGAAATTCCAGGGTACGTATTTGCTCAACGATGATAATAGCCTATCAGATGGAGGAAAGTTCTTCGTTTCCCTCTCATATTTTTATGGTGAGTTTGTATCACGATCACGATACATTCACCGATGAGACGAGCTTCATCATCAAGCTATCAAGCTCATCAAAAATTTTGGTAAGTGCTTCCCGCCTCTTTTGAAATGATCAGCTCAGTTGACGTCACAGTATCTGCTCCTTGCTACGAGGCGCGCAAGTCGTCTATTTTGTTTTGATTTGGGTCATGAACTTAAACTTTGTTTTTGTTCCTTCTTCATAATCAGAGGGGGGTGAGGGTCACCGGTCGGCTCCATCATGGTATAATATAGCCTCGTGTCTGCAGAAGATCTCGAAACGCTCTTTCAGGAGTATGTATACTACAAGGACAAAGGCATGGTAATAATACCAGACACATGACTCTGTTTCAACCGAATAATTACTGAATGATAATTCTATCATAGAATTATGTCTTTTAGAATAAAAAGAAGAAAAAAAAATATCAGAACGCTTGGCTTTTGTTTTTACCAGCTATCATGGTGGGTTACAACCAATTACCAAGTCTAATCAGAAAGACCCATTTCCTCGAGGTGGGAGGGGGGGCGGCTCATGATTTTTATGTAATTACCATCTAGAAATCCGGCAGACGTATAGGACCACATATAATGTTCTACTAATATCATCATGACTTACTTTTGTGTGTGTAGAGGCGCTAAGGACCAATATCCTGACAAAATCAATATTTTTTGAAACGATTGAAAAATTGCAAAAAAAATTGAGTGATGCCTTTTTTGTCCTGTTCACATATAGTTAGTATCTATGACTCATTTGCATGAGATTTAAATACGTAAATAGATAAATAGATAGACAGATAAATAAATAGATAAATAAATAAATAAATAAATAAATAAATAAATGACTGAATAAATAAATAAATGAATAAATGACTGAATAAAGAAATAAATAAATAAATAAGTAAATAAGTAAATAAATAAATAAATAAATAAATAAATAAATAAATAAATAAATAAATAAATAAATAAATAAATAAATAAATAAATAAATAAATAAATAAATAAATAAATAAATAAATAAATAAATAAATAAATTGAATATATTGCATCCATCCATTAGCTTATATTCTGCGTCCATGAAGCCGCACGCTTTCCCTCGTCTTCAGTCGGGACTGAGTGACCTGTTTACAAAGATGCAGAACTAACCGAAAACGAGATTGAAACTGACGTGCGTGCAGAGGTCGTCAACTTCGAGTCGGTCGCGAAACGGGAAAGTTTGTGTGGAACTTTGAGGATCGGGCGGGCAAACGGACGACTCTACGGATTCAGATAAAAAGATATAGATATAGTTATGAGATAGTTATAGATACATGCAAATCCATCTCTCGCTTCGATCAAGCCAACCTAAGCCTTTTTGCACCAAGACACCGCTTCAATTTAGTCGCTTTAAATCCCACCACACGCTGCCTTTCTTCTCGTATTTTTCTTTCTGAGCTCCACCGGACCGCCCGCGCCTGCTCAGCGAGAACGGCGCGATTTCAATGGCCGCAACGCGATGTGAAATGAATGGAAGGATATAACCGTTGCCAAATTTAGTACCAGTGGCGTCGCGTGCCATCTGGCAACATTGCAACTGCTCCGTTTAAACTCATTAAATATATCGAATTTTCCTTGTGCTCTGTGCACCCCCTAAATTCGATCTTTTACATGAGTTTAAATGGATAGAATACATTGTTGCCAAATTGCACGCGACGCCACTGTTTAGTATTATTCATCACCAATGGGTTTATTGCATACTTTTGCTACAGCAATGTAGAGGGTCGGTCCTGGTGTAAAATTGTGTGAAAATTTATTTGAGAGCATTAAATAGTCTCAAAATCCACTCATATATAAACTCACAAAAAGCGTTTTAAGGAAAGCCAAAGATGGCGGTTGAATGGGAGAGTCAACCCTGCATGCATGCACCACGAGCACCAATAGATGACTGATGACCAAGGTACAAGCAGAGCCACCAGTCCTGCGTCAAGGTATATGGAGAACAGGTATGGACAACACTCGACTCAGGGGGCGTGGCCACTTGGGAAAAAACGACTTCACCGCCATCTTGTCTACTATTTACACCGTGTATTATTTCGCATTGTTGTTTGTGGTTAGGTTTGAAGGGGGATTTTATCTGAAGCAATACTTTATTTATTTGAACAATGCAATGTAATTTTTATCTTTAAATGTTAATGTTGTGACTATATAATGGATTAACATCATCAATTACGTTGTTCACTTTCCTTTTCAAGATGTGCAATCTAAGTTTGAATCGCGCGGTCAGAAAAATGGCGGCGAAGTCGCTTTTTTCACAACCAATCAGAGCCAACCTTAGAGTGTTGCCTATACCTGTTCTCCATATACCTTCGTCCTGCGTCGACAATTTGACGCAACCCGCGCTACTTATGTACTCTGAACCTCTCTCGGTCTTGAGAGAACAAAAGAAAAGAAAGATAAGAGAGCCTTCATCTTACGTGTAGTGCGGGTTGCGTCAAATCATCGACGCAGGACTAATGTCTCTGCTTGTACTTTTATTTAACAGGTATTCTCGACTCGCTTCCCCCGAAGCACTTCTGAAACTGCAGAGAAGCAACCATTTCCTTGTCCAGAAATTCAATGTTTTAAACCAGTGTACGCGCTGCAAGCGAGCCATCAGATCGCATTGCACGCTGCCCTGAGCAAACTCTCAAATCCCAAATTAAACTATTGTGTGAGTTCAAAAGTTTCTCTACTTTATCCCAATACTCATACCGAGCTGACCAACTTTTACTTTTTCAGTGTAAGCAATTGGAAGTTGAGAACTATCTCGGAGCATTTACAGAGTCTTGCCTCGTTCAACTAGAATATACGTCAATCTCTACTTGAAGCTGTAGCGCAAGTATCAAAACCATCATCAACATCTCTTTTTTCAGGGAAAAAGAGTAGAGGCATTCAGGCTGCTGTTTTCCAACGAGGTGTTTTTTTTTGAAGTTAAAAACTCGACGAATTCAGGGATCTATGACCCGAGAGGCGAAAATGTCAAAATTGCAATGGCGCTTTGCTTTTGGATTATTTCATGCAAAGTTTTTTTTTTTTTTTGTTGTTTTTTTTTTTTTTTTTTTTTTTTTTTTGCTTATAGTTGTCGAAGACGTATGAAACTCGTGTGATGTACCTGTCCATTTGCATTTGAACCCTTTTCTATATCCCCATTTCCATCTATACCCTTTTCTATTATTAATTTGGTGATTTGAGCATCTTGAATTTCAGCACGAATAATATAATACAAATGAATGGAGCTGTTGCAAACTTTTGCTATCGGCTTATTAATAGTCGATTCGAATGTAAAGCCTTGCAAAAATGACGATACTCACCTCGCTAAAAAATCAAAAAATCCTCTCCTAAACTCATAAAGTGCTACCATAGTAGTGAGGGATAGTAAATCTTATCCCTTCTTTGCGCAATTTTTTCTTTTTTGACGAAACATGAATTTTCCAATTTATCTAGTCACCCTAATAGTGGGATAAATAGTGAAAAAAAAAAAAACCATTGTGTTATTTTTTGATCTATATGCTCAAAAATGTAATTTTCCGCCATTTGTTCAACATGCCGTGACGCATACAAGAAGACAAGATTTTTATATTCTTTTTCAATTAAAAATTGCTTTTTTTGGTTAAAAAAAAAAAAAAAAAAAAAAAAAAAAAAAAAAATGTTGAAAAGAATTTTGAATTGATTACCGAAAAATAATTGACAGTCATTATAATGAAAAGACGTTTTTTAATTCAAGTGACAATTTTGCCGTTGACCTGATTTTTTATGATTTGATGTGAGATCTCTTACGTATCGCTCTCTGTTTTCGGGACTGTGAACTATTTTTCAATCCTCTCATAATATGTGCCGTAAGTGACCCAACGCGAAGCAACGTCAAATTTAGATTATACTGGCTGCTAGTGGGTAATAAAGTAATTGTTCCACAATCCACAGGAGGAACGCTGCGCGATGAAGGGTTAAGGTTATTGTACGCTTCTTCTTCTTCTTGTGTGGTGTTGTGAGAACACCTCGTGAGGATGAAGCTTAATGAGATAGGGAAACTCAATGTAAATGTTTTCCAATTGGGAAAACCCAATGTACGATCTTGCGTTTGAAACCATTTAATGAGTTTGGGAATGGATTTCGTGATTTTTTAGTGCGCTTAGCGTCATTTTTGCAGGGTTTTGCATCCGACTTTGCTATTAATTAGCCTGTAGCAGAAGTCTGCAACAGCTTAAATCTGGATCGATCAGTATCCCACGGTGAATGACTCTGTCATTTTTATGCGTGATGTTTTCATGAACGTCATTGAGGAAACTCATGAAAACGTTTATTTCCAATGTAAACATTTTATGAATATTTAGCACATACATAATATTTGTCCGTTTTTGAACATTCTATTAACTTCTCTGGTTTCAATAACTTCTTTCTATTTATGATGCATCTCACTTAACAATATTCTAAAAGGGGACTATAATAAACAGTGAGTCTGATTATGGCAATAATTAATGTTTGAAGTTAAACTTTTCGATTTCCCTCTCTTCGACGGTTCATCGAGCAAGAACTAAACAGTTCTCGGTAGTCTTTTGTCAATTCATTATTCGTTCATGTTTCTTCGCAATGCAGTTTATTTAGAGTTTCTTTCAAATTATTAATTTATTTCGCTGAATGAAACGATTGAGACGACAAGAGGCGAATTTCTTGCAAAGCTAGCGAAACTTTTTTAATTGTTCACAATGACTCCGTCTCAAATCTCTGGAAAGAGCTTTTGGCCGTATGCATTCAACCTTTTCTACGAATGAATGATTTTTATGAATGAATGATCCACTCGACTCACGAATGATTGGAAACAAAAGTGAATGAAATAAAAAAGTATTTCATTGTGGATCAGTTTCAAACTTTTGCTGCATAATATTAAGTAGAGAGCCTTACTTAAAAAGGATCAACAATTAAGTATTTAGTCTTGCGCTTGGACTTAAAAAGTATTAATTCCACTTTGCGAATTTGAAACACAATTTGACGCAATATCGGTGGAAATGTATCTTTTAATTCAGTTTTTTCAGTAACATAAAATTGAGGGACACGGATGCATAGAGAGTCCCGATTGGGGAGTTTAGAAGACACACCCTCTAGTTAGGGGGTCCGGAAGTCTTCTCCCGGAAAATTTTGAAAATTGAACCTTCCTATATCCTAATTTCAGGCTCTTCATCCGTCGGAAAAGCAATAAAATATTTTCTAGTCTATTAGCACAGAATAATACAATCAGAACGGAAACTCTATCGGATTTTGAAGCAAATTCATTTCGCGTCCGCCATGTTGGGATATAGGATGTTTACATCTGGATTCGCGCGCGGAAAAAAAAAATAGGACATGATTCGCGAAATTTTCATTCTGAAATGCCACGAGAACAAATGTGAGGCCGGAAAATTAAGATTTCTTTCCAGAATTTACAGAAATAAATTAGTTTCAACACAAATCACACTCGTCCGCCATGTTGGGATATAGGACCACAGCGTTGCCTATTGGTGCCGCCAAATTCCAAACTTGCTTCCATTGGCTCTTGTGGGAGTTTCCGTTCTGATTGTATTATTCTGTGCTATTAGTATTATGTTGCTTAAAGAAAAAAAAAAAAAAAAAAAAAAAAAAAAAAAAAAAAAAAAAAAACGATTTTTTCGGTCTTTGGGATTTCTAAGGTACTATTCGATCGAAAAATCCATACAATTTCTTCTTTCCTTTTCCTCTCTCTCCTCGCCTTTTTTCCTCTTTTTCATATTTTACCTCCTTTTTCCTCTTTTTTCCCCATTGTTTCCTCTGAGGAAGGAGGAGGAGGTTATTGAATTATTTCCCATCGGACTTGCTTCTTTTGTGTCATACTCTGTAATGGGGCTCTTGCAAACTTTTGCTACATGTGATTGAAGAATTGGTTCTTCCATAAACATCTGTAAAAATGACGACGAGTACATTAGAAAATCTCAAAATTCACTCTCAGAATCGGGCTTAGTAGCGGAGCTACGCAGGTAATGTAATGTGGGAGATTCCATCATCAATGATGTGAGACATATTTCTGTGTTTCCTTAGAGAAAGTGGCAAATTAGACATGCACATGAATCTCCCATGATACGTGCGTAGCTCGACAGCCAATACGATCTTGCCGTTTCATCTGTGTTTATTACTGAATTTTAGACTTTTTTAGTGTGGTATTCGTGATTTTCAGTAACAGTGGCGTAGCGTGCAAGTTGGCAACGTTGTAATGTTTCCATTTGAGCCCATGTTAAAGATCGAATCCAAAGGTGTTCACCGAACACCCAATAGTTCGATCTTTTTCGTGGGTTTAAATGGACAAATTGCAACGTTGCCAAATTGCACGCTACGCCACTGTTCAGTAGTTTTTACACCGGATGTTCCTAATCATTTGCTTCTAGCAAACGGTTGCAAGAGCCCTATTGTTCGATGTGGTGCATGAGAATCCTACTCATGACGAACGATATTCAGCGAATATTTAAAAAGGGTCTGATGTAAACGGGTGGAGTTAAAGTGTGTTTGAATGTGTGTGTTTCCCCGGTGGGCGAAGTGCGGGGGAGGGGCCGGGGGGGGGGGGGGGGTCTTTGCGGCATCTCATTCATCCGTCGACTTGAAGAGACGATGAACAGAGCTCGAGGGCATTTTGCGGCGAAGTCTTCTCGTTGTCTCGTTGCGTCGGCATTCTGGATAAGGAAACAGCGGTGGAAGCGGGGATGGGGGATGGAGGGATGATAAGGTGTAAAGAGGGGTATCATCCCGGGAGCAGTGCGCGGGAAAACTCCATATCGGAAGACGTTAAAAAGTTTCCCTTGTGTTCTTCCCGCGTTCTCAGGATAATTATTTTCAGCACACAATTATGTACAATTCCTTTTTTCGCCAGAAATATTAAAACCGTAATGCGATCCGACTTTCCTCCCCCCCTACTCTTCCTCTTCCTCTCCCCTCCCCCCTCTCGCTCTTTTCTCACATCCTTTAAAACGACACCGCCGCCGACACGACGCCAATGGCTGGCACACCCCCGCCCGCCCCCGCAATGCGTCGTACATTGGAATAAATGGTCGATTCTTCCGACGAGAAAAATGGACGAAAATTTTGAGTATGAAGATGAGAGAAGATAATACCTTTCTGCAAAAGAGGTCTCCTATTTTACTATCGAAAGGGATTCTTTTACGCAACAATTAACACATTTTTTTCAAAAGCGCACCTTTCGGCGCAAATATCCAATAGATAAGGGGCGTCATTTGAGGGGGGCAGGGTGGGCAATTGCCCCCCCCCCTCAAGGATTTGAAGTCTGACTCAAAAACGGGAATTAATTATGTTGATGAGCAAAAAAAAAAAAAGTCATCAAATTTTTGACCCCCCCCCCCCAAGCCGCTCTAAAACGTCTTTCTATCGCTCTAAAATTCTACTGATAAGCCAAAAAAAAAAGTCATCGGATTTTTACCCCCCCCCCCATCAAGCCGGAATCGAAATGACGCCCCTGCAATAGATACGGGATGTCCCATCAAATTTTGTTGGACATTAAAGCTCTTCTGAATTTGGCTTTTAGTCCCTCTCCCTCCCAACCCCGCTGCCCGTTATTTCAAATTCAAAGAACTATCCTTATTCGGACGTACGTGTCCCATACATATAGTATGTATAACTTTCAAAAATTCCTTGCATTTTCGCTTGGGACAAGCCTATAATGTATGGGAGCTAAATGGACTCTTTTCATGACATTTGATCTTTCATTTTGGACGCTATTCCTAAAAGGAGGAAAAAATCATTGTTTCCAAATTCGGGAGACTTTTCTATTTTATTTATGTGGCAGTGGTGGATCCAGCCATTTGTTCTTTTCTTTCTCTTCGCCCATTTAAACGCGTGGGTTAGAAAAGAAAAGTAAACGAGGCGGTCACGTGACTTTTGCCCCTTTTTCTATCCTTTTCTAACGCATACGCTCTAATGAGCAGAGAGAGAGAGAGAGAGAGAGAGAGAGAGAGAGAGAGAGAGAGAGAGAGAGAGAGAGAGAGAGAGAGAGAGAAAGAGAAAGAGACAGAGACAGAGGGAGAAAGGGAGAGGGAGAGAGACAGACAGACAGAGAGAGACAGAGATAGAAGGGCGGTTTTTTGAATCCGCCGTTGCTATAGTTATAGTTGCGGAAGATCCGACAATTTTCCTCACCGTGCGTCGCGTTGCGTCGGCCGCCGCCACCTGATCCGTTTCTTTCCTTCTCCTGCCCCCCCCTTATTTTCTTACCCCCAAGAATTCTCCCCCGCCAGCGAGACCCCTTTGTCCCCTCGCCTTCCAGCACCTCCATATCCCCAATACGCTCACTCGGGCGCGCGACGCAAGGCGGCAAGGCAGCGGGCGGCCAGGCGTTCCCTCACGAATAAGGCACCGGGGAACACCCCGTTCCCCGGTTATTCCTTCGTCCTTCACAGTTTCTTCGACTAAACCCAATGTTGCCACGACAAAGCTACTTGCGCGAACGTTTGCTACAGGTGATTGAAGAGTCAATTCTTGCACATAAACCTGTAAAAATGACGATGAGTTTAATAAAAACTTACAAAATTCACTCTCAGAATCAGGCTTAATGGCGAAGATACGTATGTATATCATGGGAGATGAGATTCGTGTCGAATTTAAGACATATCTATGGGTGTCCGTAGAGAAAAATACGAAATAGACAGGAATCTCCCATGACACCTGCGTAGCTCCGCAATGGGGCTCTTGCAAACTTCTAAGACTTGATTCTTGCATAAAAACCTGCGTAAAAATGACGCGATGAGTACACTAAAAAATCACGGAATTCACTCTTAGAATTGGGCTTAATGGCGGAGAGACGCAGGTATCATAGGAGATTCCTATCTAAATTGAGACATATCTCTGTGTTTCCGTAGAGAAAGTGACATAATAGACAGGAATCTCCCATGATACCTGCGTATAACCGCCATTATTATCTTGCCGTTATAGCAATTATGTGAGTTTATTACTAAATTTCAGACTTTCTTAGTGTGATTTTCGTGATTTTTGCTGGTCTTTACATAATATTGGATTTATTTATTTGCTTATAGCAAAAGTTTACAAGAGCCCCATTGCGATCTTGTCTGTACAGCTGTTTTCTGGGTTTATTATTTACTTTAAGACTTTCTATTGTGATTGTCACTTGTTTATACATCAGATTCAACAATTTTTTTGCCAATTCAGATGTAAAACCCTACAAAAATGACGATGCATGGTAGCACTAAAAACTCACGAGATCACTCCTAAACTCATAAGATCTGTTGAATCCGCGAGCGTAATGGCGGCGTTGGGCACTAATAATGGGAAATTCCCGTCTAATAATTCTGTAACTCCATCGAGAAGTGACGAAGAAGAGACGACTTTCCTTTGACACCGGTGCCACTAGGTGTCACGGTACCATTAATCGGATGTGGATCACTACTTTGGTGTCTAATTACTCAGTGAATCTGTCTTGTTAGCATAGAGAGAATGGCAAAATTGAGATAGGAATCTCCCATTATTAGTGCCCAACGCTACCATTACGCTCGCACATTTCAAAGCATTTTATGAGCTCATGAGTAAATTTCGTGAGTTGTTAGTGCTACCATCGCTATTTTTCCGGGTTTTCACATCTAAATCAACCATTAAATTTCACGGAAAAAAAGATTAGCGAAAATAACCATACGGATACCTGATTTTGGCACCTGCTAGATGTTATGGTAAACTTGACCAGAAGTATGGTACATTTACCGATACTTTGAGTAAATTCGACTTGCAATCAGGTAACATCACCCAGTACCTAGTCAAAACATAGTATACGTCTGGTTAACATTACCATAACATCTAGCAGGTGCCAAAATCAGGTATCCGTATGGTTATTTTCATCGTAGTTTTTTTCCGTGTTTTTACAGCAAATTTTGCATTACGTGAGAAGGTAAAGTTCGATGAATATTGTAATCTTACTCAGAGGATCATGACACTTTTTTAATTGACAAATTTATTCAAAAACTACAAAATTACATCCTCTTTTCGATGATTTTTATTTTTTAAAAGAAAAATGTGAATAGAAGAAAACCTGTAAGTTTTAAGGACGAAAGCTATATTATGTTTGAAGTAAACATGACAACGCAGGTAACAATTGTGTTCGAGGTGCAATATTCACGCTTGGTTATTTTCACTTCCTCTTTAAAATTATCCCTCTCTTGTCTTCTATTACGCCACTTCCCCTTGTTCCTTTATCGATCTATCTTTTCAATCAATGCAAATAATAATTTATGTTTTTCATTACAGCTCGAATTTATTTCCCTTTTTATATTCCGTTTTTACTGATAATTTTTTTTTTTTTCGTTTATTAAACTTCCCCGATCTCAATTTTTGTCGCTTCCTTCCTTCCTGCCAATAGATCCCGTATTTTCAGTTTATTGAGGTGTGTCTGAAAAAAAAATTATTTGTACACACAATTTTTACAATTCTTGTTTCAGCGTGAGTTGAACAATTCGCGGTTTATAGAGTTTTGGTTCTTTTATCTACTTTTTTGTGTAACTTTCTTTTATCATCGTATATTTTTTCATAGTTTTAATTTGTTTCGTCTGCTTTGTGCCTTCCTCTCATAGTACCCTTATTTAGAGGTCCTCTTTCCATTATTAAAAAAAAAAAAAAAAAAAAAAAAAAAAAAAAGTTTTACTTCCCGTGGTCCCTCTTCCGTTATCGCGTGCTATGCAGCCAGTTGATTTGACTTCTGGTGGACTGTGAATTTACAATTGAATTTAAAATTGAGGTGGGTTTTTGGCTCATCAAGTATCGAAGTTATAAGAGGACCAGTGGCAAAACATGCAATCTAAACTCACACTAAAACTCGAATTCGAGGGTGTTCATAATTTTTCGATTTTTTCAAATGAGTTGAAATGAACAAATGTCAGCATTGCCAAATTAAATAGTACGCCACTGATAATATACCTCTTAAATAGCTATCCGTTTTATATTAATGCAATATTATAGGATATGCAAGGGATTTTATGACTTTACCTTTCATTCTCAAAAGCAGCAAGTTGACTGAAAATTAGTCTCTCAGGGGGACCCGGACCCGTACTCATCCGTAAAATGTCTTGATGCTCCTTTTTTCAGAAAGGTATGTTTACAAGAACATCCTTTGAATGTATCAAGACTATTGAAGTTGAACATCGCAGGTAGTAGCACTTGTTGTTAATGAATTTTGGTTGTGGTAGCCAAAGTGCTAAGAATATAATAAAACTAGAGGCCGGTGGCCGCTTCGCGGCCAAGCGTTCCGTTTCGCGTCTTGCGCGTGATTTTGTTTATTCGATCCAAGACTTTGACTTGATATCCACTCCCTAACTCCGTTTGCTATTCGCCCATCTAATCCTGCTTCAAAGGACGAAATCTAAAAACTTATTATTCCTGCAATACTAAAGTGGTGTTTTCTCATGTACACCAAATGTTTAGAAAACAGGAGTCATCATTTGGAAGGGGCATAAATAGCATAACCCCCCGTCCCCCCACCCCCTTGCATGAAACTTAACCATTTTAGGGGTGGTCGTTCTCAAGAGGGCCCGATCCAAAACCGTCAATTTTTTTTGGCGCTCATGGAGCCGCCGAAACCCTTAGAATCGGCGCATTTGGATGCACCGTATTAGCGCATGTGGATTATACGATTTAGAACAGTGCAGAGAAAAGAAGGGAAGGAGAGAAAGAGATAGCGAGAGTGAAAAACCATGCTTTCACAATAAAATGAGAAGTTCGGGGTAAGCAAACAAATACGCATGACCGAGATCGCACACCTAGGATGACCTTTCGTTGAACTGACATGACAATAAGACATTGCGTTTTAGTAGGTAAATCAAAAATCTGTATAAAAATGGAAAAGAAACTTTGCGCGGGAAAAATATGCCTTTTTCAAACAGCCCTTTATTAACGACAATAATTTGTTAAAATAGGTTGGCTCGGAAATTCAAGCAAACTTCATTTAACATTTTAATTTTTTAAGCTTTTTGGACGTGAGGTCATTTACAACCCCTATTATTTGGGGTCATTCTTTCAGCGCTTTTTGACAATTGATGCTCAATGCTCAAAAGATGTCTCTCCATAAGTTTTTTGAAATTAGAGTGAGATAGCAGTACATGCGGGGGTTACGTGAGACCAAGAGAGACAGTTTGTCTTTCTTTAGAACGCTCATCACCAAGTCAGCACTAAATCAGTCTATTTCGAAAAAGAAAAAAAAACGCCTTCATTTAATTTGACACACTTTGACTCCACAGATTAAAAAATAACAGGTGTATACAATCAAATGAATCGTTAAAAACTACAAAAATACCCAAGAAATCTAACGATTTTTTTTTTTTTTTTTTTTTTTTTTTTTTTTTAAATTTGAAAAAACAGACCTTATAAAAACATGATAACCTCACCGAGATGCGAAATAATGCGAAACAGCTCAAATCGCCAGCTTTGAAAGAGGATGTGTAACAATATTTTGGGTCCGTTGGACCCGTTGGTAGTATTCTTAGATAAATCACTTATACATTCAAAGTAAACAACACATTTTCAACAGGAAACCAATTATTTTCATTACTCAGTAATATTCGAGAGCATATTATTGATAAGAGAAGAATAACCATCGTCTCAACTCATAATCACTAATAGTTTGGTTTCTTTAAAAATTCTCGAAACCTAGCCCAAATTTGCTGGGTTACAATCGAGATATCAATTCAACGCACCGATCTCAACAAAGTCATCTCTAGTTGATTGTACTATTCTATAAATCTGCGTTTAATACATATGATAAGTATCGAAGCTCTACTTCGCGAAGTTATACAGCAACCTCGTCGAGCCATCAATCAATGACTGTACAGTGCTGCCAGATTTGACATAAAATATACACATTTTACATTAAGTCTCAAGTGCCTGAATATTTTACAACGCATCTAGCAGCACTGTGACTGTCCCATTGTTTACATCTACGTAAAATCATGTGACAAAAAGTCGAAGCTATACATCGATATCATACGAAGTGACTTCATTGAAGTCGCTATTAAAATGCTTCTATACCCGAATGTGTCCTTCCCAACGACCTCTATATTAGACCGGCGAACGAATACGAACCAGCGTAACCCGCGAGAAAGAAAGTTAGGTTAGAATAGAGGTGCTTGGCCGGATAGGAGCACCTCTGATTACACGTATTTTTATGAAGATGTTCTCTTCCGTTTTTCGCTTCTAAAACTCCTAATTTTACGCGGATTTTGCTTTTCTTGGTCTTAATAGAAGGAGGATAGCCATGGGCTTTGACCTCCGCCCTACGGGGTCCGGTAACGTTTTTTCGAAAATATATGGAAAATATAAGTCGTTGAAGTGGACACCCGTTGGTATGCTCTGAAGACCTTGCAAATCACGTTCGCCTGATTACGACGATTCAATCTGTCTACAAATCGGCTTTTAGTCATTTTTTGAGTCTACTCCTTCACTCTCAGTCCTTTTAGTGCTAGATTCTTCAAAATCCGTAAAGTTTTAGTGGCTGAGGAGGTAATTTTTCTATACTGTGTAGTGTGTACCAGTAAACCCTCCTGTGTTAGAGTTCATAGTTACTTAACTTGAGTTCGTAATTTCTGTACATTTCCCTTCTGGATGATTTTTTATTCCTAATATTGTTTTATCAATCTGCGCCATCATCAGTGTCTATTAAATACTGTGATTGTGGTGAAACCCGCCCGCCGTTAACTCACGATGTCGGATCGAGCCGACCACTGAAAGTGTTCTGGTTAGTCATCATCAATTTTGTGAAGTACTCATCATGACAGGAGTGATTCCCTCTTATTCCTTTGTTTAGTCGCAGCATAATTCAGCCTTGAATCAGGATTCATCGTAAAATTCCTATCTTTGAACCATCTGTGCTTTTTGAGCATTCTTCGGAATCTTAAAGGTGAGCTTGGAAGGGTAGGCACATAAAATGGCCTAAAAGATTTGTGTCAAGATTTCTACAAAAAGCACCTAGAGGATCATTTAGTTAAGTTCATGAAGTCGTATCGGAAAGTATTAGATGGCAGTTATATGAGTGGCCATGTTTCTTCATCACACATTTTAGCATTTTTAGCTGCTGTGACTCGAAGTCGCTTACGGGAACACTTTCGGAAACGGACCGAACCGCCACAAGACGCAATGAGTCCGAGAGAGAAACCTTAAAACGCGAGAGGTCTCTCTCTCGCTCTCGCAGTCGCTTACGCGAACACTTTGGGAAACGGACCGAACCGCCATGAGACGCAATGACTGCGAGAGAGAAACCTTGAAACGCGAGAGGTCTCTCTCTCACAGTCACTTACGGGAATAATTTGAGAAACGGACCGAACCGCCATAAGACGCAATGAGTGCAAGAGAGAAACCTTGAAACGTGAGAGGTCTATCTCTCGCACTCGCAGACCCTTACGGGAATAATTTGGAAAACGGACCGAACCGCCATAAGACGCAATGAGTGCGAGAGAGAAACCTTGAAACGCGAGAGGTCTCTCTCTCGCACTGGCATTCGCTTACGAGAACACTTTGGGAAACGGACCGAACCGCCATAAGACGCAATGAGTGCGAGAGAGAAACCTTGAAACGCAAGAGGTGTCTCTCTCGCACTCGCAGTCGCTTACGGGAATATTTTGGGAAACGGACCCAACCGCCATAAGACGCAATGAGTGCGAGAGAGAAACCTTGAAACGCGAGAGGTCTCTCTCTCGCACTCGCAGTCGCTTACGGGAACAATTTGGGAAACGGACCGAACCGCCATAAGACGCAATGAGTGCGAGAGAGAAACCTTGAAACGCGAGAGGTCTCTCTCTCGCACTGGCAGACGCTTACGAGAACACTTTGGGAAACGGACCGAACCGCCATAAGACGCAATGAGTGCGAGAGAGAAACCTTGAAACGCGAGAGGTCTCTCTCTCGCACTCGCAGTCGCTTACGGGAATATTTTGGGAAACGGACCGAACCGCCATAAGACGCAATGAGTGCGAGAGAGAAACCTTGAAACGCGAGAGGTCTCGCTCTCGCACTCGAAGTCGCTTACGGGAACACTTTGGGAAACGGACCGAACCGCCATAAGACGCAATGAGTGCGAGAGAGAAACCTTGAATCGCGAGAGGTCTCTCTCTCTCGCACTCGCAGTCGCTTACGGGAACAATTTGGGAAACGGACCGAACCGCCATAAGACGCAATGATTGCGAGAGAGAAACCTTGGAACGCGTGAGGTCTCTCTCTCGCACTGGCAGACGCTTACGAGAACACTTTGGGAAACGGACCGAACCGCCATCAGACGCAATGAGTGCGAGAGAGAAAACCCTTTAAACGCAAGAGGTGTCTCCCACTCGCAGTCGCTTACGGGAAAAATTTGGGAAACGGATCAAACCGCCATAAGACGCAATGAGTGCAAGAGAGAAACCTTGAAACGCGAGAGGTCTCTCTCTCGCACTCGCAGTCGCTTACGGGAACAATTTGGGAAACGGACCGAACCGCCATAAGACGCAATGAGTGCGAGAAAGAAACCTTGAAACGCGAGAGGTCTCTCTCTCGCACTGGCAGTCGCTTACGGGAACAATTTGGGAAACGGACCGAACCGCCATAAGACGCAATGAGTGCGAGAGAGAAACCTTGAAACGCAAGAGGTGTCTCTCTCGCACTCGCAGTCGCTTACGGGAATATTTTGGGAAACGGACCCAACCGCCATAAGACGCAATGAGTGCGAGAGAGAAACCTTGAAACGCGAGAGGTCTCTCTCTCGCACTCGAAGTTGCTTACAGGAACACTTTGGGAAACGGACCGAACCCCCCTAAGACGCAATGACTGCGAGAGAGAAACCTTGAAACGCGAGAGGTCTCTCTCTCGCACTCGCAGTCGCTTACGGGAACAATTTGGGAAACGGACCGAACCGCCATAAGACGCAATGAGTGCGAGAGAGAAACCTTGAAACGCGAGAGGTCTCTCTCTCGCACTGGCAGACGCTTACGAGAACACTTTGGGAAACGGACCGAACCGCCATAAGACGCAATGAGTGCGAGAGAGAAACCTTGAAACGCGAGAGGTCTCTCTCTCGCACTCGCAGTCGCTTACGGGAATATTTTGGGAAACGGACCGAACCGCCATAAGACGCAATGAGTGCGAGAGAGAAACCTTGAAACGCGAGAGGTCTCTCTCTCGCACTCGAAGTCGCTTACGGGAACACTTTTGGGGAAAAGGACCGAACCGCCATAAGACGCAATGAGTGCGAGAGAGAAACCTTGAATCGCGAGAGGTCTCTCTCTCGCACTCGCAGTCGCTTACGGGAACAATTTGGGAAACGGACCGAACCGCCATAAGACGCAATGATTGCGAGAGAGAAACCTTGAAACGCGAGAGGTCTCTCTCTCGCACTGGCAGACGCTTACGAGAACACTTTGGGAAACGGACCGAACCGCCATCAGACGCAATGAGTGCGAGAGAGAAACCTTGAAACGCAAGAGGTGTCTCGCACTCGCAGTCGCTTACGGGGAAAAATTTGGGAAACGGACCAAACCGCCATAAGACGCAATGAGTGCAAGAGAGAAACCTTGAAACGCGAGAGGTCTCTCTCTCGCACTCGCAGTCGCTTACGGGAACAATTTGGGAAACGGACCGAACCGCCATAAGACGCAATGAGTGCGAGAAAGAAACCTTGAAACGCGAGAGGTCTCTCTCTCGCACTGGCAGTCGCTTACGAGAACACTTTGGGAAACGGACCGAACCGCCATAAGACGCAATGAGTGCGAGAGAGAAACCTTGAAACGCAAGAGGTTCTCTCTCGCACTCGCAGTCGCTTACGGGAATATTTTGGGAAACGGACCCAACCGCCATAAGACGCAATGAGTGCAAAAGAGAAACCTTGAAACGCGAGAGGTCTCTCTCTCGCACTCGCAGTCGCTTACGGGAACAATTTGGGAAACGGACCGAACCGCCATAAGACGCAATGAGTGCGAGAGAGAAACCTTGAAACGCGAGAGGTCTCTCTCTCGCACTGGCAGACGCTTACGAGAACACTTTGGGAAACGGACCGAACCGCCATAAGACGCAATGAGTGCGAGAGAGAAACCTTGAAACGCGAGAGGTCTCTCTCTCGCACTCGCAGTCGCTTACGGGAATATTTTGGGAAACGGACCGAACCGCCATAAGACGCAATGAGTGCGAGAGAGAAACCTTGAAACGCGAGAGGTCTCTCTCTCGCACTCGAAGTCGCTTACGGGAACACGTTGGGAAACGGACCGAACCGCCATAAGACGCAATGAGTGCGAGAGAGAAACCTTGAATCGCGAGAGGTCTCTCTCTCGCACTCGCAGTCGCTTACGCGAACACTTTGGGAAACGGACCGAACCGCCATGAGACGCAATGACTGCGAGAGAGAAACCTTGAAACGCGAGAGGTCTCTCTCTCACAGTCACTTACGGGAATAATTTGAGAAACGGACCGAACCGCCATAAGACGCAATGAGTGCAAGAGAGAAACCTTGAAACGTGAGAGGTCTATCTCTCGCACTCGCAGACGCTTACGGGAATAATTTGGAAAACGGACCGAACCGCCATAAGACGCAATGAGTGCGAGAGAGAAACCTTGAAACGCAAGAGGTGTCTCCCACTCGCAGTCGCTTACGGGAAAAATTTGGGAAACGGATCAAACCGCCATAAGACGCAATGAGTGCAAGAGAGAAACCTTGAAACGCGAGAGGTCTCTCTCTCGCACTCGCAGTCGCTTACGGGAACAATTTGGGAAACGGCCCGAACCGCCATAAGACGCAATGAGTGCGAGAAAGAAACCTTGAAACGCGAGAGGTCTCTCTCTCGCACTGGCAGTCGCTTACGAGAACACTTTGGGAAACGGACCGAACCGCCATAAGACGCAATGAGTGCGAGAGAGAAACCTTGAAACGCAAGAGGTGTCTCTCTCGCACTCGCAGTCGCTTACGGGAATATTTTTGGGGAAAAGGACCCAACCGCCATAAGACGCAATGAGTGCGAGAGAGAAACCTTGAAACGCGAGACGTCTCTCTCTCGCACTCGCAGTCGCTTACGGGAACACTTTGGGAAACGGACCGAACCGCCATAAGACGCAATGAGTGCGAGAGAGAAACCTTGAAACGCGAGAGGTCTCTCTCTCGCACTCGAAGTTGCTTACAGGAACACTTTGGGAAACGGACCGAACCCCCCTAAGACGCAATGACTGCGAGAGAGAAACCTTGTAACGCGAGAGGTCTCTCTCTCGCACTCGCAGTCGCTTACGGGAACAATTTGGGAAACGGACCGAACCGCCATAAGACGCAATGAGTGCGAGAGAGAAAACCCTTTAAACGCGAGAGGTCTCTCTCTCGCACTGGCAGACGCTTACGAGAACACTTTGGGAAACGGACCGAACCGCCATAAGACGCAATGAGTGCGAGAGAGAAACCTTGAAACGCAAGAGGGTCTCCCACTCGCAGTCGCTTACGGGAAAAATTTGGGAAACGGATCAAACCGCCATAAGACGCAATGAGTGCAAGAGAGAAACCTTGAAACGCGAGAGGTCTCTCTCTCGCACTCGCAGTCGCTTACGGGAACAATTTGGGAAACGGACCGAACCGCCATAAGACGCAATGAGTGCGAGAAAAAAACCTTGAAACGCGAGAGGTCTCTCTCTCGCACTGGCAGTCGCTTACGAGAACACTTTGGGAAACGGACCGAACCGCCATAAGACGCAATGAGTGCGAGAGAGAAACCTTGAAACGCAAGAGGTGTCTCTCTCGCACTCGCAGTCGCTTACGGGAATATTTTGGGAAACGGACCCAACCGCCATAAGACGCAATGAGTGCGAGAGAGAAACCTTGAAACGCGAGAGGTCTCTCTCTCGCACTCGCAGTCGCTTACGGGAACACTTTGGGAAACGGACCGAACCGCCATAAGACGCAATGAGTGCGAGAGAGAAACCTTGAAACGCGAGAGGTCTCTCTCTCGCACTCGAAGTTGCTTACAGGAACACTTTGGGAAACGGACCGAACCCCCATAAGACGCAATGACTGCGAGAGAGAAACCTTGAAACGCGAGAGGTCTCTCTCTCGCACTCGCAGTCGCTTACGGGAACAATTTGGGAAACGGACCGAACCGCCATAAGACGCAATGAGTGCGAGAGAGAAACCTTGAAACGCGAGAGGTCTCTCTCTCGCACTGGCAGACGCTTACGAGAACACTTTGGGAAACGGACCGAACCGCCATAAGACGCAATGAGTGCGAGAGAGAAACCTTGAAACGCGAGAGGTCTCTCTCTCGCACTCGCAGTCGCTTACGGGAATATTTTGGGAAACGGACCGAACCGCCATAAGACGCAATGAGTGCGAGAGAGAAACCTTGAAACGCGAGAGGTCTCGCTCTCGCACTCGAAGTCGCTTACGGGGAAAACTTTGGGAAACGGACCGAACCGCCATAAGACGCAATGAGTGCGAGAGAGAAACCTTGAATCGCGAGAGGTCTCTCTCTCGCACTCGCAGTCGCTTACGGGAACAATTTGGGAAACGGACCGAACCGCCATAAGACGCAATGATTGCGAGAGAGAAACCTTGAAACGCGAGAGGTCTCTCTCTCGCACTGGCAGACGCTTACGAGAACACTTTGGGAAACGGACCGAACCGCCATCAGACGCAATGAGTGCGAGAGAGAAACCTTGAAACGCAAGAGGTGTCTCGCACTCGCAGTCGCTTACGGGAACAATTTGGGAAACGGACCAAACCGCCATAAGACGCAATGAGTGCAAGAGAGAAACCTTGAAACGCGAGAGGTCTCTCTCTCGCACTCGCAGTCGCTTACGGGAACAAATTTGGGGAAAAGGACCGAACCGCCATAAGACGCAATGAGTGCGAGAAAGAAACCTTGAAACGCGAGAGGTCTCTCTCTCGCACTGGCAGTCGCTTACGAGAACACTTTGGGAAACGGACCGAACCGCCATAAGACGCAATGAGTGCGAGAGAGAAACCTTGAAACGCAAGAGGGGTCTCTCTCGCACTCGCAGTCGCTTACGGGAATATTTTGGGAAACGGACCCAACCGCCATAAGACGCAATGAGTGCAAGAGAGAAACCTTGAAACGCGAGAGGTCTCTCTCTCGCACTCGCAGTCGCTTACGGGAACAATTTGGGAAACGGACCGAACCGCCATAAGTCGCAATGAGTGCGAGAGAGAAACCTGGAAACGCGAGAGGTCTCTCTCTCGCACTGGCAGACGCTTACGAGAACACTTTGGGAAACGGACCGAACCGCCATAAGACGCAATGAGTGCGAGAGAGAAACCTTGAAACGCGAGAGGTCTCTCTCTCGCACTCGCAGTCGCTTACGGGAATATTTTGGGAAACGGACCGAACCGCCATAAGACGCAATGAGTGCGAGAGAGAAACCTTGAAACGCGAGAGGTCTCTCCCTCGCACTCGAAGTCGCTTACGGGAACACGTTGGGAAACGGACCGAACCGCCATAAGACGCAATGAGTGCGAGAGAGAAACCTTGAATCGCGAGAGGTCTCTCTCTCGCACTCGCAGTCGCTTACGGGAACAATTTGGGAAACGGACCGAACCGCCATAAGACGCAATGATTGCGAGAGAGAAACCTTGAAACGCGAGAGGTCTCTCTCTCGCACTGGCAGACGCTTACGAGAACACTTTGGGAAACGGACTGTAAACCCCCATAAGACGCAATGAGTGCGAGAGAGAAACCTTGAAACGCAAGAGGTGTCTCGCACTCGCAGTCGCTTACGGGAAAAATTTGGGAAACGGACCAAAACCCCCATAAGACGCAATGAGTGCAAGAGAGAAACCTTGAAACGCGAGAGGTCTCTCTCTCGCACTCGCAGTCGCTTACGGGAACAATTTGGGAAACGGACCGAACCGCCATAAGACGCAATGAGTGCGAGAAAGAAACCCTTTAAACGCGAGAGGTCTCTCTCTCGCACTCGCAGTCGCTTACGGGAATATTTTGGAAAACGGACCGAACCGCCATAAGACGCAATGAGTGCGAGAGAGAAACCTTGATACGCGAGAGGTCTCTCTCTCGCACTCGCAGTCGCTTACGGGAATTTATGGGAAACGGACCGAACCGCCATAAGACGCAATGAGTGCGAGAGAGAAACCTTGAAACGCGAGAGGTCTCTCTCGCAAGGTTTCTCTCTTGCACTCATTGCGCCTTATGGCGGTTCGGTCCGTTTCCCAAAGTGTTCCCGTAAGCGACTGTGAGTGCGAGAGAGAGACCTCTCGCGTTTTAAGGTTTCTCACTCGCACTTATTGTGTCTTATGGCGGTTCGGTCCGTTTTCCAAAATTTTCTCGGAAGCGACTGCGAGTGCGAGAGAGAGACCTCTCGCGTTTTAAGGTTTCTCACTCGCACTCATTGCGTCTTATGGCGGTTCGGTCCGTTTCCAAATTATTCCCGTATGCGACTGCGAGTGCGAGAGAGAGACCTCTCGCGGTTCAAGGTTTCTCTCTCGCACTCATTGCGTCTTATGGCGGTTCGGTCCGTTTCCCAAATTGTTCCCGTAAGAGACTGGGAGTGCGAGAGAGAGACCTTTCGCGTTTCAAGGTTTTGCTCTCGCACTCATTGCGTCTCATGGCGGTTCGGTCCGTTTCCCAAAGTGTTCCCGTAAGCGACTGCGGTTCACAGCAGTCCGAGTCACAGCAGCTAAAAATGCTGAAATTGTGATGAAGAAACAGGGCCCCTCATACAACTGCCATCTAATACTTTCCGATACGACTTCATGAACTTTAATTGAATGAGCCTTTAGCTGCTGTTCGTAGAAATCTTGACCCAAATCTTATAGGGCCCTTCTCTCAGCCTCCCCCTCCAAGCTCACCTTTAAGATTCCGAAGAATGCGATGATGTAGCAGATTGATAAAACAATATTAGGAATAAAAAATCATCCAGAAGGGAAATGCACAGAAATTACGAACTTAAGTTAAGTAACTACGAACTCTAACACAGGAGGGTTTACTGGTACACACTACACAGTATAGAAAATTACCTCCTCAGCCACTAAAACTTTACGGATTTTGAAGAATCTAGCACTAAAAGGACTGAGAGTGAAGGAGTAGACTCAAAAATGACTAAAAGCCGATTTGTAGACAGATTGAATCGTCGTAATCAGGCGAACGTGATTTGCAAGGTCTTCAGAGCATACCAACGGGTGTCCACTTCAACGACTTATATTTTCCATATATTTTGAAAAAACGTTACCGGACCCGGTAGGGCGGAGGTCAAAGCCCAAGCTATCCTCCTTCTATAAAGACCAAAAAAAGCAAAATCCGTGTAAAATTAGGAGTTTTAGAAGCGAAAAACGAAGAGAAAATCTTCATAAAAATACGTGTAAACAGAAGTGCTCCTATCCGGCCAAGCACCTCTATTCCGAACCTAACTTTCCTTCTTGCGGGTTACGCTGGTTCGTATTCGTTCGCCGGTCTTATATAGAGGTCAGTGGTCCTTCCGCGCAAAAAAACATATGATCATAATCGCCACGGTAACGTCAAATCGCTCGATCAAATTAAAAAAAAAAATGGACGGAGCAGCACGTTTCTCGCTCACACGCGTACAAAATCGTATGCTCGTCCGCACGTATGCATTTAAAAAAGGATGACAAAATCTCGCTTCTCTCTCCCACCCTTGCAAAACGAACTGATTCGCATCCTTTTCGCACTCGCACAACTTTTCCAGAGAATAGTTTTTAGCATTTTAAAAAGGGACGCGGGGCCCGCACGGAAAACCTAATATTTTTCCCGAAGCATTGAAGCCGAGCCCTACCGATCGGTACCAGGCCCCTACCGAACGGAGCAACGGTTCTCCAGGAACTTAGCTTCATTCTTACAAATATAATATAGGATTCGGTGATTAATTGACTCACATTTTTATTAAGAAAATTTCAGTCGAAGCTAAAACGCCATCGTCAGGACTAGCAAAGCATTGTAGAACTTAACATAATATTCATAGCAAAAATAAAAATTTTTTTCGCAAATCTAACACAAAAAAATTACAGGTGAAAAATCTGATAAATAATACAATGTTTTTAAAAAACTGGAACTTTCTTAATAAAAATGTGAGTCAATTAATCACCGAATTTTATCATGTTCCTAGCATTTTCGCTACCACAACCAAAATTCAGTATCAAGACTTAAAAGAAAGTATCTTGGTAGAAATTTTCATTCTTCCATTCCTTGACCAGTTTTAAATTTTTTGCAATTTTTAGGTATTTCAAAGTCTAACAGCATTGCCACTTGAAAGTATAAAAAATATTTTACACAAACAGTCTTGCACAGTTTTATACGTAAGACAGTCGAAACTATCGGTTGAACGAAGAAGTAAATGATCAGCTCGCAGGTTTGTTGCTTTGTCGAAAGCTCGTGTCCGTCGCGCCCGCCGCGCCGTGCTTTGTCATATTGCGAAAGCTGCGTGTGATACAGACAGACGCTGAGCAACTCATCCTACGCTTCGGTCTTGTCTTTGCCTAACCACATTTTTGAAGGCGAACTGTGCACCTACTGTGATGATAATTAAGACATGTATCATAACTCTTAAGTCCATCGTACCGGCTCTTCTTAGACTCGAATCAGAGATCAACACAATGGGGCTATTGCACACTTATGCTTTAAGCGATTTAATAGTCGATTATGGCGTAAAAACCTCACAAAATAACGATGGAGGCACTAAAAACTTCCAAAATCCACTCCTAAACTCAATAAACGCAGTTATTAGCGCGAGCGTAATGGTGGCCGAAGGCACTAACAATGGGAGATTCCCATCTAACAATTCTGAAACTCCATCAAGAAGTGACCAATAAGAGACTACTTTCATTTGACACCGATGTCACTAGGTGTTGCGGCACCATTCATCGGATGTGGATCATCACTCTGATGACTAATTACTCTGTGAATCATCCTTGTCAACATAGAAAGAGTGACGAAATTAAGATAGGAATCTCCCATTGTTAGTGCCTTCAGCCACCATTACACTCGCTCAAATAACTGCATTTATTGAGTTAAGGAGTGGATTTTGGAAGTTTTTAGTGCCGCCATCGTTATTTCTTGAGGTTTTTACGCCGCAATCGACTATTAAATCGCTTATAGCAAAAGTGTGCAATAGCCCCATTGAACTGGACTTCATTTATTGAAAAATCTGATGCCTCATCATTTGTTTTCAAACTTAAAGCGGAGAAGAAAACTAAAGATTTACAAAAGGTCACCGTGTAGCACTCTGTATCGAAAAAAAAAATTCTGGACATGGATAGAAGTTGTTGTTCAATTTGCTTTAAACACATTCTAGATTTTAAATATTCTTGCAAAAAGTGTGTTTATTGATTCATTTTTACACCGGAAAATTGACCGTTTTAACCCCCTACCATCCATTAAGTATCATAAATCAATTTTTTTAGCCATTATATACTCTTTGCTGAAAGTATACTTAGGCTAGTCCACTGTCCTATACATTCAAGAACAACAAACGGGAGGTCTCATTCGTATGCCGTTTCTGGATACAATATGGGTCTAATGTTACTAACTTTTGCTGTAAAGGTAGAAATAATTGACACCAATGTAAAATGTCACAAGAGAACCGATAGAAACAACGAATACTCCTCAAAATTCCTCTCGAATAGAGTAAAAAAGACAATAATGTTGAGGGTCACTGCGAAACTAGTTTGAAAATCCCAGTGATGGCGCAAAACTGGCGATTGCGGAATAGTATAAATCGCCCCGATAGTGTTGCCAATTTTACATTAATTAATCCACATTACTAGAATGTGGACTAATTACACGGACCGTAAATGGTAAAAAGTGTTTTGATGACCCGAATGTCCTTTTTCACTTAAAATGGGGCTCTTGCAAACTTTTGCTATAGGGGATTGAAAATTTGATTCTTGCATAAAAGCCTGTTAAAATAGCAATGAGTATATACACTGAAAAATCACGGAATTCACTCTCAGAAAATGGCGGAGAGACGCAGGTATCATGGGAGATTCCTATCTAAATTGAGACGTATCTCTGTGTTTCGTGTTGACATAATAGACAGGAATCTCCCATGATACCTGCGTTGGACCGCCACACTATGGGGAAAAATAGGATTTTGGCGGCCATAAATCAATAACTTTTGAACGAATCAAGTTTTTCAGGCCAAACTTTCTACACCACTTCTTGGACTGACTATACGCACTTCTCATCATTTAGTTTCCCCCCTCCCCCACCATAATCATATCCATATTATTGTCATGGACTCTTTTGCTGAAACAACTTTTACGTATTTTTTATGTATTTCGTAGAATCCTGCTTCTTTATTTGAATTCAAATACGAAAGAGCCTGAAAAAAGTGGACGTTTGTGCACTTTAAGTCGATGATAAAGCACTTGTTAAAGCATTAACAATGAAGTTCAGACGCTTAAATATTTTTCGCAAGTCGATATAACCAAAATACAAAGAAAAATAATAAAATGAAAAAAAAAGGAGAAAATTGCATTTTGTAGACGGTTTTAAACTCCCCCCTCCCCTGAAATGTTTCATACAAATTTTTATTGACGATTTTTTCGGTTTTAATCCATGAGAAAAATTAAACTATTTTGACAGTTTTCTTCGAATCTTTCTTTTACTTATATATGTATTGGATCCCTATGATCTAGCCGCAACGTTTTATTTTTTTTACGGTGCTTAAACATCGCAGCGATATGGGAGGAAATTGTGTGAGAATATGATTGGAAAATCATCGCACGATGTTCGTAATAAATGTCCTTGAGTTTTGGTTCAGAATTTCTCGCAGAGGCACATTTTGTGGGTGTGAGGGAGAGAAAATATGAGAACCTGAAATCAAAGAATATTATAGGGTAATCGTGATTTTTGATGGACAAATAAACGAATTTTGTCGTGCCTTTAAAATAAGGGAATTGAGAATCAAAGGAGAGAAGTTGGGATTTTGAGATAATAAGCACAAAATGATTTACCAGTGTACATGAATGTACACGTATTTTAACCCTTTTAGACCAGATGTCCATTTCAATGTACATCTAAATAACGTGGAATCAATCTGCAACACGCTCGCGTACACATTGTTGCCGCAAAAAGTTCAAACATCTTTAATAAGAGTTTTTCACTTCAAGAAACCTCATCCATTCTTCTAAGGACAATGATTCAACCAAATGCACTTAATTTTCCAGTTTATCAAGAGAAATAACAATGAAAATCGCAGTTATTCATTTCTATAACTGTTTACACTGATTCTAGTATTTGAGCCAAGGTGGAGGCCAAGTATACATATGCTCCGGAAGCCGAGCTCATTCAAATAATGAACTAATTACGAAACTGTTTTAATATTTCGATTTCTTAGAGCTATCGCTGGGTTTTAACGTTTAAATTGCTGATAAAATCATCGTTTGGAAAGGTACGGATTTCAAAATTCTCCTGTTTCGCTTAATTATTACCAGATTAGTCGCAATGTTAAGATCGAGGCTCTTTTTTACATTTTGAGATTGAGCGCAGTCCTCGACTTTAACCTTTTATAACTCAAAGACTCGGACGAGTTCGGATACAATATTTAGTGAGGTGGTGTAATATAGGTTCTAATTCATGGAAATGGGCTTGGCTAAGTGGTATCTCGTGGTACTTTTTTTTGCCGGTCCATAATTGTTCAAAAATAATAGTTTCAGAGGACAAATTTTGAGCAGCCAATGGTACAGTTAGAAATGGATGAATTAACTGTGTATTATGCTTATTTTTTTCTTTAAAGGTTCTAATTTAACGTACTATTAGAGTCATAAGAAAATACTTTCAAAGTTTCTCGCCCTGACTTATTAAAGATCAATGAAAAACGACCTAATTTCCAATATAATTTTGTCATTGGTTGTGAATGCGATAGTACTCAAAACTGGATGGTCCAAATTCGTTTATATTGGGAATTTGTTACCTACCATTAGTATACTTTCGAATGAAAAAGTCAATTTTTTGATCTGAGAGGCTCAAAAATTTGATTTATGGCCGCCGAAATTCGAAATTTCCCCATAGTGCGCCATTGCGATCTTATCGTTATAGCAGTTTGTGAGTTTATTACTGAATTTTAGACTTTCTTAGTGTGATTTTTGTCAGTGGCGGCGCGTCATAAGGGCTAGGGGGGGCTCAAGCCCCCCCCCCCCACTTTTTTGGGAAATCTGGGCTAAGCCCGGGCTTGGCACAGGCTCGGTCCGCGCGTAGCCCGATTCTCCCAAAAAGTAAAGGGGGCTTGGTTCATTTTTCAATAAGCTTTATTCGAGCAATACGTTGCCATGGAGTTTTGTTTGCAGCATTTCATTTTTTCATATGATATAGACTTTATAACCTCAAATACGAACTTCCCATTCCAATTTTTTCAAGAAAAATTCAAATTTTTCCCAAAATTCCCAGTAACAATAAATACAAATCCTTGTTTTCAAGATAAATTAATTGCAAAATTATGCAAAAGTGGTTGAGCTCAAGCAAAAAGAGGAAGAGAAGTGAATCGGAGAAAGAGGATGATGAAGCCCGTGACACCTCGATTTCTTCCCCCCGATGTTCATCATTCACATCACTTATAATTTAGATGAAGATGTTCTACAAGCACAAGTCAACTCATTTTCTAAAATATGTGAAGCAGAAGATACGGATAGTAGGAATATGTCTTTCGAAGATCGTCTTAAATTATTCGTCGACAAAGACCTCCATGACGCGGGACGCCTACCCAGAGCTCACAGAAGTAATCACCACTTTTCTAACCTAGGTTAGAAACACACAAATTTTTTTTGTGATTTCCGCTGTTCTTAACATCAGATTGGACTATTTATTTGCTCATAGCAAAAGTTTGCAAAATTTTGGAAACTTTCGTTACGAAACTCACTAAATTTGAGAACCAGCTGGAGGAGGGTTCTTGAATTTTTTGAGTGACTCAAAAATTTTAAAGGGCGTGTCATCCCCCCCCCCCCATGACGCTACTGGGTGTAGATGTAGGTAATTTACATGTGCAGATGTTCGTCGAGGAACGAAGGTTATTTTATTTTTTTGTTTTCTATTTTTTATTTTATTTTATTTTATTTTTCGTCCTTCCGATCGTGCTCTTCCCTATAGTTCCCATTCAACGTGCACATACGAGTGAGCGCCTCTAATTCTTTTCCAATTGAGGCCATCGCCAAGCAATCCCACAAAATAGCAAGTATGCTCGTTCCCAAAAATTGGCATGGAGGTAGGTCATGGATTCCTTCGGAAGAGCCCGACTGTTGTTCTGTGAGCATGAGCTTTTCTTCCTACAATGTCCCCAACACTAATACATCAGATCTCGCCGGGATCTACATTTTTTTCCCCCCAACAATACCCTAAGCCCTAGGGCGCCGAAACCAAAGGCGCGCGGGCGCGGCCCCTTTCCTGTTCGACGAATAATAAAAAGTCCCGTGATTGATTGCGTCCCTCCCACCCCTTTTGAATTAACGCGACGGCGGAGATCGGATTGGTGGCACTCGCGGATCCAGGAGTTTGTTCTTCTCTCTCTCTCTCTCTCTCTCTCTCTCTCTCTCTCTCTCTCTCTCTCTCTCTCTCTCTCTCCCCCTCTCTCTCTCTTTCTCTCCCCCCCCCTCTCTCTCTCTCTCTCTCTCTCTCTCTCTCTCTCTCTCTTCTTTTCTCTCTCTCTCTCTCTTCTCTCTTTTGAACGCGTGGGTTAGAGAAGGACAGGTTAGGTAAGTCACATGACTTTCTTCCTTTTCTGTCCTTTTTAACGCACGTATTCAAAAGGGTAGAGAGAAGAGAGAGAGAGAGAGAGAGAGAGAGAGAGAGAGAGGGAAAGAGAGAGAGAGACACATTTCTGAATCCTCTTCTGATTCTTATAAATGAGTTATTTTCCTCTATCTCTCTCTTCGCTCATTTGAACGCATGCGTTAGAAACAGACAGATTATAGGGAAATTCACGTGACTTAGGCTCCTTCCACTGTCCTTTCCTAACACATGCGTTTAAATGGGCGGAGAGAGAGAAATACGAATTCCTGGATCCGCCTCTGATTGGCTGGTGGTAAATACTTAGTTTATACCGTTCCTTGATTATTATCGTGACTGCAGAGGGGATAAAAAAAAAAGACACGCGGAAAAAAAAACGTGTCCCTGTCAAAATATTGTCGAACATGGGCGTGTCGAACGTTCGATATAGGGACGAGGCTAGAAATCCGAGCCAATATTTCCTTGAATATTTCAACGGGTAAAAATGCGTTCGTCTCATCGTTTATTAGCCAATTTTCTGTCCCCATCCCCTCTTAGTTTTCTTCGTATTTATCGTTTCTCTGTGTACCTCACATTTTTCCCCCCTTTTAAATATAGGTGCCGGAAGGCTGATTATTAATTGCTTCAACAACGATCTGATAGGTGACGCACTCCTTCAAGTAATCGCAACTATTGCGATACTATATTGTAACAACGGTATGTTATGGAGTCAAAATGTGATCATTTAGCAGTGTTGCCTGATTTTAGGTCAGAATTTACATTTATTACAATGGAAAGTATACGGCATAAAGCCGTATATCTGCGGTAACAGTATCAATCGGTCTCCTGATAGAGGTCTCTTGTGGTTGTGGTCAATCCGCAAGGGGAAAAGAAGAAGAAGAAAATAAACAAGAAAAACAACAACAACAACAACAACAACAACAACAACACAACAAAATAAAAAAGCAAAAAAAAAACGGGAATGCAGGTTTGTTAAAACAAATACAACAAAAATAATGCTAACGAAAAAAATAAAAAAAACAGAGAAAGTGAAAATCAAACAATAATAAATAGTCCGGCAATCAAGCATTAAAACTTGTTCAGCTGCCTCTTCGCGTTTGATTTATCCACAAAATTACAGATGACAAATTAAATTATGAGAAAATTTTTCGAGATTAATGACGTGACTTGTTATAATGTTCAAGTAAAATAGTTATTTTAATCGGATCGTCTCTATTTGTTTGTTTGCTCTGAAATCAGGGGCGTAGCCAGGAGCTTTTGCAAACTAAAAATAGCCCTCTCGTGCAAAGCTAGCTTGCAAAACATATACGCTTGCGCATTTGACTTGAAAGCATGCAGCATGTTTGCATTTGATCAGCACGCTTTGCCAGAAAATTTTCGGATTTTCAGGACCGATTACATATACGTACCAAAAAATATGCTGCAAAAATTGTTATAAAAGTGTTAATTTCATTGAATTTCGTAACTAATTTCAATTTTTTTTTTTCAAAATATATATGAACTGCAATTTTGATTAAATGATGCCTGAATCGTTTGTTATAAAAATTGGTGTTTAGGTGTCCAAGTCAGTGGCGTAGAGCGTGCAATTTGGAACTTGGTAATTTGTCCCTTTAAACGTATGTAAAAGGTCGAATGCGAAGGTGTTCACCGAACACCCTGAAGTTCGATCTTTCTCGTGGATTTAAACGGGAGAAACTGCGACGTTGCCGAATCGCAAGCTACGCCACTGGTTTAAGTATTTTAAAACTTTCCGAGAAGCCTTCCGAGCCTCTTTTTTTTACTTTTCTTTACTCTGATTACATCATGGGCCGATACAGGGAATTGTCTTCTCTCTCTCCTCCATTTAAAAAGTGCGTTAGAAAGGACGAAGAGGGAGCCAAAGTCACGTAAGGCCCCCT
>VMOF01000388.1:68354666-68554666 GCA_011764245.1 Trialeurodes vaporariorum
CAAATAAACATTCTCTCTCTCTCTCTCTTCTCTCTCCTCTCTCTCTCTCTTTCTCCCATATTCTCTCTCTCTTTCGCTCCCTCTCCCATATTCTCTCTCTCCCTCCCTCTCCTCTCTCTCTCTCTCTCTCTCTCTCTCTTTCTCCCATATTCTCTCTCTCTTTCGCTCCCTCTCCCATATTGTCTCTCTCCCTCCCTCTCCCTCTCTCTCTCTCTCCCTCTCTCTCTCTCTCTCTCTCTCTCTCCCTTTCTCCCATATTCTCTCTCTCTTTTGCTCCCTCTCCCATATTCTCTCACTCTTTATCCCTCTCTCTCCCCCTCTCTCTTTCACCCCTTCTCTTTCTATTTCTGTTTCTCTCTCTCCCTCTCTCATATTCTCTTTCTCTTTCTCCTCTCTTTCATATTCTCCCACTATTTCCCCCTGCCCTCTGTTACTCCTACCTCTCTCTATCTCTCTCACTCTCTTCCTATTGTGAATGAGAGCGACCTTGAGCGGTGGTGTTTTAGCGTGGGTGTTCGCGTGATTGATGAGATTTTGATGATCCGATTGACTCTTCCGTGATTCTGTATCACTGTTTCAAGGTTGCCAGTTGCAGAGTCAAAATCTATCCTATGACTGGCTCAGCAGAAGAGCGGGATATTCAAATTGACCAATCGTATGGGTGTTAAAAAAGCGGCAAATTTGAATCGATCAGATTCAACGAGAGGGCGGTTGATTCAAATCGACCAATCCGAAGCTAACTTATTGTTTCAATGGTTTCGTGTCCTCGCCTCGCCACTGAAATCGGTTCGATGTTTTTGGGATGATGTGCTATCCAGCCCGTCTAACCATAATGTCTATGGTCAAAGATTACATGTCCCCCTCCCCTCCTAAGGCCATTTGACCATAATATGGTACACCTTCCATGATTTTGTTTTTTGCTCGCTATATATTTGCTGAAATCTACTAAAAATAAGCTAATGGGAATATTTAAATAGAAAAGAAAATGCGAAGCTAGAAAAAATTAAACAAAAAGTATCAATGAGGAAGCTCTCACCAAAATAGACTTTTTCTATCGAGACGTGATACCCAAAGCATCGTTGTTGTCGTGTCAGCGTCAGACCGTGTCAGATGCCGACGGTGGGGGCAGTGGCGGCGCGTGCATCTGGCAACATTGGCTCTTGTCCATATTAAGTCATGAAAAAGGTCGAAATATTGGGGGAGCACAGTGCACTCCCTAAAATCGATATTTTACATGAGTTTAAAAGGACGTGAAGCAACGTTGCCAGATTGCACGCGCCACTACTGCTTGGGGGAAGTGTTAATTCGTGTCTCATCTTACAAGTGCAGCTTCTGCAGAAGTCATCGTCGCCGGACTGCGGCTTTTCTGAAGATTTCTACTGCCGATTAAAGAAAAGTGGCCTTATTCGGGTACATGCCATTATTTTGCTCAATGCACTCCCACCTTAGTGGACCAATGTAACCTTTTCGGTCATCAGTGAAAGCATCGTTGCGTTTTAATTTTCCCTGAAAATTCCTTATGGGGGAAAAACAATTATTCCTCCCAAAAATTCGATTTTTCCCCCCAACAACATTTTTTTCTCTTTCCTTCTAGAACACGTTGAAAAAATATGTTTTACATTTAAAAAAAAAAAAAAATTGAATTATATGACAATGAGACGTAATTTTAAACTAAAATTAATTGTTTTCAAAGTAAAAATAATTGTTTTTAAATTAAAAATAACTTTATTTAAATTGAAAAGAATTGTTTTGAAATTGAAAATTCGGTATTTTGAGCTAATAAAAAGTTTTTTTAATTTAACAAAACTTGGTTTCAATGTTAAACTACGTCTTTTCGTCATATAATTCAAAAATATTTCTTTTTAAATCTAAAACTTCCTTTTTCTGTGCATATCCTAGTGAAGATAATATAATATAAAATATATATATATATATATTTTTTTAGTTGCTTGAAAGTATTTTAAATAATGTCCAATTAATATTCACGGGAAATGCAATACATTTTTAAAGAACTTCAGTTTCTTTTTGTTCATTTTAAAAACTTAAATTTTGTTTTTAGATTTTTCCTAACTTTTTAGACGGGCTTTTCTCTGGATTTATGATAGCTGCAGGCTTCTGTTTTTTTGTAAACTACCGAAATGTAATGGACTACAGATTGAAGTAAGAATTAATAGAAGTTCATTGTTTTCACAATTTAATCATGTTTGAAGCAAAAAAAAAAAATTGCATCCAGAAAAAATCAATAGAAATTATTCTACTTTAAATAAACTGGAACCAAAACTTCAGTTTGTAGAGCATAAAATACCGGTCATTTTAGAATAATCATAATTCTGGAACTGCTTTAAAATTTGAGAAATATCCGGTGAAAGTTGGGTTTAAAGGTTTCGGTTTTCGGGGGCAGTGATACAACCGACATCACCAAAATTTCAAAAAAAAACTTTTTGGACCAATATGAAATTTCCTGATAATTTCAAGCCGAAAAATTAATTAGGGAAGGAAAATCAATTTTGAGTAGGTCAACCCCTTAAAATGACAACTCTGTGCTTACAAACTATCGTGCCTCAGAGCGAGTGGGGGCAAATGGGGGTGGAAACCGATTACACGATTACCCACGGAAAAAAAGAATGGTGTAATATACCATTCGCATAGCTGATTTTGGCCCTTACCAGAGTTAAGATAAACTTGACCAGAGTTATGGAACATTTGACCAGGAATGAGGTCAATTTCACTTGATGCCTGGTCAAATGTTCCATAACTCTGGTCAAGTTTATCTTAACTTTGGTAGGGGGCCAAAATCAGCTATGCGAATGGTAAATTACACGATTCTTTTTTTTTCCGTGCCGAGTAATCGTGATCGTCGTTTTTTCGGAGGGTGATTTTAT
Source organism: Trialeurodes vaporariorum (assembly GCA_011764245.1). Taxonomy (NCBI): domain Eukaryota; kingdom Metazoa; phylum Arthropoda; class Insecta; order Hemiptera; family Aleyrodidae; genus Trialeurodes; species Trialeurodes vaporariorum. The sequence goes on from VMOF01000388.1 coordinate 68,357,549, forward strand.
GGTAACCAGGGCTGATTTTTTACAAGTCACCAAACATATTAGTTGCAGACGAATTAAATTGAATCGGAAAAACTATAAAGTTTACTATTTATCTGTGAAGACTACATTTAATTACCATCCAAAGGTTTGACGATTATCGATCACCCAGTAATCGTGTAAGTAATCCATTACACACTCCAATTTGCCCAGCTCTGTCGCGCCGCTTCTTTTGGTCATTTTCCGCCAGTGTCCGACAAGTATCTGTGGCTGAGTTTCCTCTGCAGAGATTCTCAAATACACAGACATAATCGAAGCGAAGGGCACTGGAGACAAATGGGTTTGTGACATCATAACCGTCACCATCGACTAAGAAAAGATGTTGTCTGAAGGACTTAAAGAGGGGACGCAGCCGGTAGTCGAAGTAAGGGAGAGAAACGGGGCGAGCTGAGCTTTTAAATGGGCCTAGACTTCTTAGAAGTAAATAAAAATAACAACATATATATACAGGGTGGTCCGAAAGTCCCGGGACGGCTTCATAACTTTTGAACGGCTGCAGATAAAACAACCAAACTTGGGGGATATTTATAACTTAATAGGAACTACTTTTTGGCGTACCCGAAAATTCTGGGGGCACCCGTAAGGGGGGGGGGGGGTTTCGCCCCCCCAACTCAAAATTTTCAAATAGCCACCCCCCACCTTGTGATACCTTGTTTAAAAGGGCATAAAATTCTAAGACTTTTGGCGCAAACCGGAGGTCAATATCGGGTTTCGTCTTCGATATATCGATAGTCAAAGTTCGATTTCGACCCATTTTCAAAAAATCAGAACTCCCATTTGAAAAGTCGAACTTTAGAAAACTAGGAGTCAAAAATACTCTAAAAAGCAAGTCCTTTTCGGAAAAAAATACGGTTTTGATATTTGTCTAGTCTTAGGGCCCCCCAAAATTATTTAAAAAAATGACCCCTCAGGGGGGCTATCTCAAAAATTCCGAGCCACGACCCTTATCGAGTGATACATCGCTTGAAAGGGCACACAAAACTGAGCATTTTGGCGCAAATCGCAGGTCGATATCGTTTTTCGTTTTCGATATATCGAAATTTGCCAATGAGTAAAAATCCAACTTTGTCATTTGATATATCGAAAACGAAAAACGATATCGACCTGCGATTTGCGCCAAAATGCTCAGTTTTGTGTGCCCTTTCAAGCGATGTATCACTCGATAGGGGTCGTGGCTCGGAATTTTTGAGATAGCCCCCCTGAGGGGTCATTTTTTTAAATAATTTTGGGGGGCCCTAAGACTAGACAAATATCAAAACCGTATTTTTTTCCGAAAAGGACTTGCTTTTTAGAGTATTTTTGACTCCTAGTTTTCTAAAGTTCGACTTTTCAAATGGGAGTTCTGATTTTTTGAAAATGGGTCGAAATCGAACTTTGACTATCGATGTATCGAAGACGAAACCCGATATTGACCTCCGGTTTGCGCCAAAAGTCTTAGAATTTTATGCCCTTTTAAACAAGGTATCACAAGGTGGGGGTGGCTATTTGAAAATTTTGAGTTGGGGGGCGAAACCCCCCCCCCCCCCTTACGGGTGCCCCCCAGAATTTTCGGGTACGCCAAAAAGTAGTTCCTATTAAGTTATAAACATCCCCCAAGTTTGGTTGTTTTATCTGCAGCCGTTCAAAAGTTATGAAGCCGTCCCGGGACTTTCGGACCACCCTGTATATATATATGTATGTGTACAAAACTCTACATAACGCAAAATGCAAGATATGTAGTGGTGTGCGGTTTGCGGGTAGAATTGAAAGAGAGAGAGAGAGAGAGAGAGAGAGAGAGAGAGAGAGAGAGAGAGAGAGAGAGAGAGAGAGAGAGAGAGAGAGAGAGAGAGAGAGAGAGAGAGAGAGAGAGAGAGAGAGAGAACAAACTCTCATCGACAAATAAGGAGGAGGTAAATAACATTAGGTCGATGGTTTGTCATCGGGCAGCTTAAAAAGCTCAAAGTTTTAAATGACCGCGCGTTGATAAATTAGGGACCCCTTCCCCCTTGCAGCATCGGAGTTTTAGGGGTGGTCTATGCGTCGCGGCGTGGCGTGGAGCAAGGAAGAAATGACCCCCGCGCGCTCAAGTTTCTGATGATATATATCCACTTTAGTATATGGCTTAAGATGTTTTCGGATGCGCTTCCTCGGAGACTTTCAGATGAATTATGACCAAAAGGGAGAACTGAGGGGATGATAGGGAGTGGGGGAGGGGGCGAGGAGGAGAGTTGAGATCGTCATCTGGTCACGTGGTCAAGATGTGACCGCAACTCTGTGGCAACCGCAAGCTGTTTCGTAAGAGTCTGATTCGTTTTGTTACTATGATTAGAATTATTCTCACACAGTTGCGTGATTTTTGTTTCGTTTTTTGTTGTTTTAACTTACTCGATGCGCAGCGTAGGATTCTCATCAGTGCCCTTCCTTGGGGACTTAAATCTGTCTTCAGGGATGGGGATGTTTCTAAATTTTTAAACGACTTGCTCAGCTTTCTCCTGAATAAGGCTTTTTACAGTGTGAATGAGCTCTTGGAGGCTTAATGTAATTATATTATTATTTGTAATTTCACCTTTGGAGCAATTATTCTTTTCTTTTTTGACTTGTACTTTAGCCCTTGAGGCATTATATGTATCAATTTGGAAAATAAAATAAATAAAATAAAATAAAATACTCACTCAAACGAAGTTAGAAATCGAGAAAGTATTGCGATGGCGCAGATGTCGACTCTAGAACCAACAACGGTTCATATACATCCAAATTTTTATACTTGCACAAGTTGCTTTTAACATTCCTCAGAAGGACTTTTTTTGATTTTTCGAAATTTTAAATTTTCAGCAAGTTATGGAGGATGAAAGGTTTCCATTAAAATCAATGGGGGGGGGGGGATGAGTAAAAATAGGGAGAAAGAAATTGGAATATTTCAAATATATAGCTGTTTGAATTTAGATTAAAATTTGCAAAAACATTCTGCAATCAGTCTACAGTAATATTAACCCATTAAGGGAGGGGGGTCCGGGGGTCTCCCCCAGAATATTAAAGGGGGGTCTGTCTGGAGGTTTCCCCCGGAAATTATAAAGGAGTCTGTGGGCCCCCAGATTAAGTTTGATGTGAGGAAGTGTTCGTGGGGTTTTTGTTACCACTGCACCACTACCACGCAGTTGGTAGTATTTTCTACTTCTGTTCATTGATGGATGAGGTTGGACATTGAAACCATCGCTACAACGAATTCATGTATTTTTAATTTCGTACATTTGCGATTATAATCGATACAAGTCTTAAAGATAGCTCCGTTATCTTTGCTCTTAAATGGCGACGCTACGCAGTTGTCAATGGGGACTCCTAATTAATATGTCCCTCTCTTTAAAGAAACACACATACGAGAATGTACCTACTTATCATAATTTTTGCTAGATTTTACTCACAAATTAACAATATTTAATCGCTTACAGCAAAAGTTAGCAAAAGCCTTATTCTTGTATTTAAATTTTAATTTTCTACAATCACGGCATTATACCTGAAATTGGTCCGGTATGAAAATTTGTTACCTGAGAAGATGACATTCTGTCAGTGGCGTAGAGTGCAATTTGGCAATGTTGTGTTGAGTTCATTTAAACCCATGTTTTTTATGCGAAAGATCGATCTTTGTAATGGGTTTAAATGGACGAATTGCACGCTGCGTCACTGCATTCCGTCTCCAGCTCCAGCACCCTATCCGGTCACTCACCTCATTAAATAGGATATTCTCGCTGCGCCTTGCGTGACTTGACCCGCGTCCTACAAATTCAATGTTGCCGGACCGAGCCTGAAATCCATAATCTTTGCATTGATTTCAATGGAGGGGAATATGCGGTCAGAAGCCGTGCATCTGGTAACACTGCACAAAATATGATGATACGAGACGTGATCTGACGCACAGTCCTTTTCAACGAAGCACAGTTGTACGCAAATGGGTTCAAATGCGAAGGATATTAGAGGATTCATTGAATGAATTTCATAAATATGAACAACAATCCCAATGTTAACCTCCGCCCACAAAAAATACACGTGAAAAATAGGAAAAGGGAAAACGAACTGGTTTTTCACTTGTTCATCAATGAAATTGATCAATAGACTTTTTAAGTATCTACGGTGATTATATCGTATCACACGGAAAAAAAAGATTAGTGAAAATAACCATACGGATACCTGATTTTGGCACCTGCTAGATGTTATGGTAAACTTGACCAGAAGTATGGTACATTTACCGATACTTTGAGTAAATTTGACATGCAATCAGGTAACATCACCTAGTACCTAGTCAAAACATAGTATACTTCTAGTTAACATTACCATAACATCTAGCAGGTGCCAAAATCAGGTATCCGTATGGTTATTTTCACCGTAGTTTTTTTTCCGTGCAATTGCCGTCCAAGGGCAAGGTACTTATATTCAACAGGTATGCTCGACCCGCTTCCCGCGTCATCTTCAGCGGGCGGCGCGAAAATCAAAGGCAGAATCCAAGATGACCGACAAAAGAAGAAAACACCGGACAATTATGTCGGTGTAAAAGAATTCAAAGAGAGGTAATCAAATCAACTAAAAGTGACGAAGCAAGAAAAATCACTAAATAGTGAGTTCCACCTCCATCCATCTTCATAACAAACCTACTCCTGATCATATCCCACGTCATTTACATAGTGTTTTCTTCTTTTGTCGGCCATCTTTGATTCTGCTTTTCTTGATTTTCGCGCCACTGAAGATGGCGCTGGAAGCCAGTTGAGCATACCTGTTAAATATAAGTACCTTGGTCCAAGGGCCCCAGTTGGTTTGAAACGAACTCTGATTCAATGTATTTTCCCTGTAAGCGCATATTTAAACAGGAATTTAGGCTATTAAAGCAAACATTTTATGCAACATATTCGTGATTAAAAGGTCTGCGTCCTCGAAAATGCTTAGTTATGCCTGGTTTTCGACTAAAACTGTCAAAATCAACAAATATATTACAGATGAAACGATGCATCTGGAGGTTGGAATCACCCTAATTTTATTGTTTTTGTTATGAAATGGGCGGAAATCTGGCGAGGATTCGGGTGATTCCAACCTATAAATGCATCGTTTAATCTGTAATATCTTGTTGATTATAACAGTTTAGTGCGCGCATCGTTATTTTTGTCGAATTTCACGTTAGCATTTATAGACAAAATAAAGATTAAAATGGGAACTAGGCCAACAATAAATAAGAAAAGAGAATTAATGCGTTAGAATTAATGTGTCACAATATTGCTGCAGCGGAAGTACGCAACGGACGCATTCAATGATCCAGAGCAGTAGCGTAACGAGAGTTTCTTCATCTCTCTCTTTTCTCCATTAAGAAACAAATGTTAGACAAGGATGGACAAGGGGATAAAACCCCCTTTGTCTGTCCTATTCCTACTTTTACATTCAAATGGGAAATGAGAGAGATGGAAGAGATCCTGGTTGCGCTAGTGATTCAGAGTCCAAAAAATGACTGAAACCTCCCCATTGTTGAATGTTGTGGAGCAGGATCCTTATTTTCATTACGATCGAGGGCGTGGTCTCACTGCACGGCGGACTTGAGTTGACGCTGAAACGTCATTTCATGATAATTTGTGTCTTTCTGCTGCTAATTGTAAGTGTATTTCCACTGTTTACCCCCACAATGCACCGCTTCCTATGCATACATTTACTATTCACTTATACTCTGTAAAAGTATCAAGGTATAAGACACAGAGAGACTGTCATCCCCACATTCAAACGTACAATATGCCGACGCGCCGTTAATTTCCTCAACATCAGTGTTGCCATTTCTCTCTGAAATAGTTCGCATGGAACTATATGTATTTCATCGATCAAGATGTTTATGGATATAGGTATACTCACTCCTTTTATCAAAATCCTCGAAGAGAAATGAAAGGAAAAATTCAGGAAACAACAGTTTTTTATTTTTTGCCAGTCTTTTCAAAAAAGAAAGATAAAGGTAGGAGTAGTATGATTTGTGTTCGAAGGTGCCTTAGCAACTGATGTCATTTACTCCGCAATAAAAATGTTTACAAGTATTAGATGAGAGGTGTGATTGAAACTGCACTTTTAAAGAGCTCGTTCACTGGTGTGTAAGATATTTCAGAACTATAAACAGATCCATTTTAAGCAAAGAAAGGGAATTACAGGGTGGGGCGTAGAGATCTGACGATTTTCAAAAGGCTATAAATAAAGAACTATTTGACTTAGAGAAAAAAACTTTTTTTCATTGAATTCAGTACAGAATGCCGTTTTCTTACATTAAGTTTTAAAAATTACATCTCTTAGATGTTGACCGTCAGCGTCAATACACTCTTGAAGTCTATTTCGAAAGGAATTCACCGCTCTTTCGCACATTTGTATGGGTATATTATCGATTTCCTCTCTGATTCGCACTTTAAATTCCTCTAAAGTATGGGGGCGACTCCTAAAAACCCTTTCCTTAAGGTAGCCATATAAAAAAAGTCACAAATGCTCAAATCGGGAGATCGCGGAGGCCCACTGTAAATCTCCTCTGAGAGAGACCAACCGATTTGGAAACATTTCCCGCATAGCGGCAAGGGAAATGCGAGCAGTATGAGCTGTTGCTCCATTCTGTTGGAACCAGACGTCTCCTAAATCATTTTCTTCCGCTAAATTTTCCAACATGGGCTGCACATAGTCTTCCAACATGGAAACATATCGGTTCGAATTAACAGTGACAGTTACGTTGTCTTCCCATACCCATACAAATGTGCGAAAGAGCGGTGAATTCCTTTCGAAATCGACTTCAAGAGTGTATTGACGCTGACGGTCAACATCTACGAGATGTAATTTTTAAAACTTAATGTAAGAAAACGGCATTCTGTACTGAATTCAATGAAAAAAAGTTTTTTTCTCTAAGTCAAATAGTTCTTTATTTACAGCCTTTTGAAAATCGTCAGATCTCTACGCCCCACCCTGTAGAAAGAAAGAAAAGAGAGAGAGAGAGAGAGAGAGAGAGAGAGAGAGAGAGAGAGATTGATTTTGATTGATTGATTGATTGATTGATTTATTTTGAGTGGCAATGTTGGGGCCAATACTGGCCCTCTCTTCCACATAACCACTAATAACAAATAGGAAATAAAGTTACATAAATGAAGGAATAAATTTGAAATGATAAAATTAATAGTATGAAAACGAAGTAATAATAAATGGATTATAAAAAGTGAGTGGTAAAAAATAAAAGTTATCAAAAACTATCAAAAATTTAAATATATATAAAAAAAAATAATAATAATAATAATAAACTAACGTGAATAAAAAGAATTAATAATTAAAAATTGAATGAAAAAAGATAAAAAAAAAAAAAAATGAAATAGGGGAGGAAAAAGGTGGGGAGAGAGGGGAGGGAGAAGGGTGGGAGGGAGAGAGAGAGAGAGAGAGGAAGAGAGAAAGAGAGAAAGGCGTAATTTCTAGAATACATTGCTGTTGCAATGTTCAGAACATCGTAATATTCATAGTAACAATAGGTATAATGATTCGGCAGATTCTTTTAACAACCAAAAAAAAAACAAAGCCTCGGTCTCCTTATTCCTATCCTTTCATTTCATCCCACCATCCAAAACAGCCAACTTGGGAATCATAGTTTCGCGGAGGCTGAAGGATAGGCGAGAGAGCTTAGGAAAGGAGGCGCGAGGGAAGGAGACGCTTTTGATGTTGTGAAAACCGCGGAAGAGGAAGGATTCCGCCCAATTTTAATGAGGAGTCCTCAATTTGAGCGCGAGGAAACCGCCACTAATTGCGGAGAGGGTTTACGGAGGGACGGACAGGGGGCTAAGGGTGACAAGGGGTGGTTCAGACACGAGTGGTGACCAGTAACAACTCCCGTAGAGCGGCAAGGGGACAGGGGTGACAGTTGGACACCGCGACCAGACAAGACAGGATTTCGACAGGACACATTTCCCTTTTCCTACTTCCCGACTGACTTCCTGAGTCCTGACAACAGCGGCGACGACCAGTGACCCTTTCATTTTTCGGCAGTTCTCACTCTCTCTCTCTTCTCTCTCTCTCTCTCTCTCTCTCTCTCTCTCTCTCTCACTCTCTCTCTCTCTCTCTCTTTCTTTCTCTCTCTCTCACATCCCTCACCTCGTCTCTACCCTTTTTGCACTTCTCACACTTCGGAACAACTTTCGCACTTCTTTACAGGATCATTTGTCTCTTTCTTGTCCTTCTTCTCGCCGTCTTCCTCCCTCTCCCCCATTTTCTCGCCTTTCCTCTTTTCCCTTCCACCCTTTGCTTCAATCCCTCCCCTCCCTCCTGCATAGACTACCATTGTTTTTTTTTTTTTTTTTTTTTCAGTAACTGAATCGTACAAGGCCGTGGATCAGCGGCAGACTGAACAACAGCCGCCACCAAATTTCACTCCAATGGGGCTCTAACAAACTTTTGCTGTGAGCAAATAAATAGTCCAATCTGATGTAAAAACCAGCAAAAATTAGAAAAATTGCACTAAAAAAGTTTAAAATTCAGTAAAATACGCACAAAACTGCTGTAACGGCAAGATCGTAATGGCGGTTCAACGCAAGTATCATGGGAGATTCCTTTATAATTTGTCACTTCTTCTATGGAAACACTTAGAGATACGTCACATTTTAGATAGTAATCTTCCATGATACCTACCTGCATCTCTCGACCATTTAGCCCGATTTTGAGAGTTCATTTTCGATTTTTTAGTGTACTCATCGTCATTTATACAGGTTTATTTTTGCAAGAACCAACTCTTCAACCCCTCGGTAGCAAAAGTTTGCAAGAGCCTGATCATTACAAAAACGGGCGGATACAGTACCTAAGTATTTTGTCTGTCTGTCTGTCTGTCTGTCTGTCTGTCTGTCTGTCTGTCTGTCTGTCTGTCTGTCTGTCTGTCTGTCTGTCTGTCTGTCTGTCTGTCTGTCTGTCTGTCTGTCTGTCTGTCTGTCTGTCTGTCTGTCTGTCTGTCTGTCTGTCTGTCTGTCTGTCTGTCTGTCTGTCTGTCTGTCTGTCTGTCTGTCTGTCTGTCTGTCTGTCTCTCTCTCTCTCTCTTTCTCTCTCTTTCTCTCTCTCTCTCTCTCTCTCTCTCTCTCTCTCTCTCTCTCTCTCCTCTCTCTCCTCTTTTTTTTATTTTTTATTTATGTCATGTCTTTATTTATTAATTATTTATTTGCTAGATTACTTATCTACTTATGTATTTATTTCGTTTGTTTATTATCTCTTTTGATAGCTCAATTTCGATTCATATTTTATTTTGTAATATTTTTATACATTTATGAATCTTCGTTACTAATTTAATTTATTTACTTATTTATTTTTATTTATTTATCTATTTACTTACTTATTTATTTATTTATTCATTTATTTATTTATTTATCTATTTATTTATTTATCTCTCTGTTTATTTAGTGTTAGGTTAAATGTAAGAGAGGGCCTTGGAGCCCTAATTTTGCCTAGTGTTTTGTGAACTCTTTATTTATCTATTTATTTATTTTTTTTATTTTTTTTATTTTTTATTTTTTTGTATTTTATTTTTATTCTCTTGTGGTCTAAATTTGTTTCTAAATATTTTCTATCTTTGTTTCTTTTTGTACGTTTGTAAATCTATGTTTTTCTTGTACAAAATAAAAAATCGATTCATCCTTATACTTGAAAACGTGTGTTAGAAAAGGAGGGAAATATGGGCTGTAGTCACGTGATAGCCGCCCCCCCCCCCTCTGCTGTATCCTTAGAGGCATTTTTTTTCGAAAACTATCGATTTATTTTGTAAAGACTACAATGGAAAAAAACCACTTCAGGTTCATGAGGGTTCATGCAGGTTCAAGCAATCATTACAGGTTCATGCAGGTTAAGCAATCATTGCAGGTTCATGAATACAGATTTTTACGCTTTAACGACATAGATGTCCGCCCCCAATGAATACAAACCAAGGGTCCCTAGACACAAACATGGGTTTTTTTCTTATAATTGGACCTGTAATCGCGTAGACAGCTACTACTCCGACGTAATAAATCGACCTGCCGAGTTCGAATTTGGCCTTAGTTTTGATCGAAATGTTCTAGATTTTCCACAATTTAAACTTTATCACGAACATTTTTGAAAAGTTGAATATGCGTAAAATCGGAACGAGTTAGGTAGAAAATGATATCATTTTTGAAATCAGCGTCCCAAATATACTATTGATTAGCACAAAGTTATTGTATTTAATAAGAAAATTCATTGAAATATACGTTGAAATTTAGTTAAAAAAAAAAAAAAAAAACACTGATGTTTGGTGCTTTCGCGGACAGTTATGTCGTTAAAGAGGCCTACTTATGAGTACATGTGCACATTAGCAAATGATGATAGGGAGGAGAGAAGTGCAGACTAAGGAAACGATGCATAAACTGGCTGTGTCTTATATCCATTAGCGGATACAGGACTTACTCTATCTCTCTCTCCTCCCATTTGTATGCGTGTTTTAGAAAATGACAGAGATAGGGGCTAAAGTCATGTGATGGCCTCATCTGCTATCTTTTTCAAACACATGCGTTCAAATGGCCGGAGAGAGAGCGAAAGACAAATTCCTGTACTCGCCCATGGTCCTATCCCGGTTCCCACACAATGGTGGAATGTGGAAGTGTGGAACGGCATAGGATGGATTTCAGTGCTGCCAGATCTACGGGTAAAGAGCCGTCTCGTCCCCGTTTAAATCAATGGAAAACGTACGGCTTTTTCATCCCAATCTGGCAACACTGGGTGGATTTTGAGGTTGGGTCGAAATCATTCGTTTACGAAAGGAGCTTATGGAGACGACATACACCCACGAATAATCTAATTTACATTTTTAAGTTGATGAGGATAAGCGGATGAAAGATTTGAACATAAGTACAAACAAAGCTTTTCTTTTCTTTTCTATTCTTTTCTCAAAACTGGAGAGAGTTGAATCCTTAAGTTAATGAAGCTCCAACTAGAGTAAATTTTTACGCCTTAACGACAAAGTGTGTCCGGCCGTCATGAACGTAAAACCAGGTTTTATCATCATAAGATACCTCTTTCTCACCCTTACGTACGCTTACCGTCACCCTTACGTCACCCTTACGTACGAACGTAAAACCAGGTTTTCTCATCATAAGACACCTCTTCCTCATCACCTCAACGCGGTTAACTTAACGTATTTGAACACGCTGATTTAAAATTTGGCCTTGGTTTTTACTAGAAACTCCTACTTTTTCCATAATTTGGAATTTCTTGCGAGAACTATACGTAAATTGGAATTCACTTAAACTCTAGGCCAATTTAATGAAATCTGATAGCATTTTTGAAATCAGCGTCTCAAAATTCATACGACAGCGGTGATGAAGTGAAATTATAGGCGGAGAATTGTTCTAAAACACTATAAAAATTAGTGAAAATATCAGTGATGGAGGGTGAATGTCGCGGACACATTACGTCGTTTTGGGTTTTTACTTTGTCTGCAGGGTTTTTAGGACGAAATGGGTCATCCCACTCTTGGCTATTCGAAGAGGGCTCCATGCGAGCGTTTCGCCAAATAGGCCACACGACATCCAGCCAGTCCGTGAGTGTGAGTGGATGTCACAACGAAGTTGGCGCCTTTCATCTCTTCTCTGCTCTTCCGAGGATTAAATACGACCAGATGCCAGTTCTAATTAATTCAACCTCATTCTAATAATTGCTTTTAGTTCCTCATCTAATTACCTTTCATTGTATTTTTACTACTTCCGATATTTTGATTTAATCGATCAAATGGATGGTTCGTTTAAGGTCATTCCGCATTCATTTCATGATGCTTTAAAAGTAGTGAATGGCTCTCATAGTATATGATAACCCAATTTCAAGTTCTTCTATTTCCGGTGTTTTCTTTTCCTCCTGAAAATTCAAAACGTGTATTTATGAGGCGCTAGATAAAATGAAAAATCAGCCAAAAAAGAAAAAAAAAAATATGCAATATTTTCAGAGCTCTTTTTCTTCTTATAAAAATGTAGACTATTACTAAACGGGACCTTCTGTTTCAAACATATGCCTTATTATTGGCAAAGTGTGAATTTTTCTGATGAGGATTTTTCTTTTAAACAATTTTCTTCTTTTGTTAGTGAAGTATGAAAAAGGTGGGCTGAATATTTAAAGAATTTCCTCATAATAACATGCCTTCTTATTTCCGACTGTCTTAGAGCTTAGACATTAGTTTACGCGTCGATAAAATAATTCGTTCTGTTGGACAAAAATGTTCAAAATTTGGTAAGAACCTTCTATATATACCATAAAAAAGACGGAAAGTCTCAGGGTGGAGATATTACTCATCGCTTATTATTTAAAGAAAAAAAATAAAAAAATAAAAATAAAAAAAAAATAAAAAAAAATAAATAAAAAAAAAAAAATAATAATAATAATAATAATAATAATAAAAAATAATGATAAAGTAAAAAATAAAAATATCGGCTTAGTTTGACTGCCATGATATATACAGGGTCACCATAAAAAAAGCCCCCACTTAGAAGCTGGGATGGTTGTCGTTCGAGAATTTGAAGGGACTTTTTATCGCCATGAAGTTGACTTGAAATTAAACAAGCAGATAGTTCTGACACTACAGTGTCAGAGAAGGCGCACCTTGAGCAAATTTGGTCCCTCATAAATCAAATTCCATTTCCATCATCTCAAAAATAATCTGTCCAGCAAAAATCCGGGTCCAAACAAGGGTGCGGCGAGTGGGTAGGGGTTAGGACCACTACGTGCGATCTGAGGACAAAACCCTTCGAATATTCCACCATCTCAAAAAAAAACTGTCCAGCAAAAGATTAGGTACGAACCTGTGTGCGATGAGTGGGGGGGGGGGGGTGTAGAACCACTACGGACAATCTTAGAACAATCCCTCCGAATTTTCCACCATCTCAAAAAAAAAAAAATTACAGCAAAAGTTCAAGTTCGAACCTGAAAGCGGCGAGTGGGGAGGGGGGGGCGGTAGGACCACTCCGGACAATCATAGAACAATTCCTTCGAATTTCCCACTGCACATCACTAAACGCACGTAATAAACAATCAAATACTCATAAAACAATTTTGAACCCCCTTTAGTAAAAAGGTAGTCAACAATATAGTTTGTCCCGCAAAATAGGGAAATGAAAAAGTGATCAGTAGTAAGAAGAAATCGGACCATGCCGAGTCATTGGTTATTAGTCCTGCCAGTCAGACCTCAACGCTCTTAACAGCTTAGATCAGCTCCAAGATGCTCATGAGACCGGAAATGTTTCTCGCAGTTTCTTGAAGGTAATCTTGGAGTCCACTGAAGGCATTATTTCCATGCAAAAATTGGTCTGCAGGTTAACTGGCAGTGACGGCTCTATCAATTTGGCAACACTGTTTTTGTCTCTATTGATTTTATATGTAAAATGATCGATTTTTGGGTAGGCGACTGGCCTCGCCAAGAATCGATTATTTTTCATGATGTGTTAAAGTAGAGAAAAACAATGTTGCCATATTCCATTAGCTGGCACCGTTCTTTGGTTGCCCGGTAAAAAATTTGAACGTGAAGTGTGATGCCAAGTAAAACAAAGAACGCCATGGCAAAACGTAAGAAAAGATGAAGAAGTTACAGTGAGTCAAAAGACATCTCTCCTAAATGTCCCCATGACGTCCCACGACTGGTGACAGGCATTCGATCTGCGCACAATGGCCGAAATACGTCAATCAAATCTCGAAATGATAAAAAATAAACTGTAAGGAATACCCTACGAACACTTTCTCACACCATTTTTATCTGAGGAAGACCCCCAGACCCCCCTCCCCCCACCACTAAAGAATTCTGGAGGAGACCCCCTAACCCCCTAAAGAATTCTGGGGGAGACCCCCCCCCCCCCCCCCCAAATTTCAAATATTTTCACCTCCGGACATAACTCTGCCTTCAATCCGAAGAGTTTGCAATTTTGTAGAGAAGCTGTAGGAGTAGTTGTCTATTTTGTTATTTGAAGGCTAATTGAGAGCCTTAATCTGATGTTGCTTATAACAGGGTCTAGAGTAATTCCAGATTCCAATAAGTTTTTATTCTTTGAGCTGCATTCATTATATTTGCTCTTTGTTCTATTTTTGGGAGTTTCTTTTTACCTTAGTTTTTATACCTAGCAGGTCGAAATGTACTGATTCTTGCATTTCCTCCATTGAGTACTATGTTTGGTTTCTTCTTTCAAACTGTGGATCTTCAAAATAATTTTTTTGTTTAATAGATTAACCCCCCTCCAAAGATGTACTTAAGTAAGTCGTAGATTGCGCAAACAAAATTTCAACAAAATTCATTCAGCCATTTTTGATCGACTTCTCTTTATAAAATTAATTTTCCTTGAATACTCTATTTTTTGGTGTGATGAAATCTATATTGTTTTTAAACAGCTTTAGACTTAAAGGTTGTATATTGTAGTAATACATTGGAAAGAAATTTCTGCCTAGGCTGGTTGCAAACGTTTTGATGCAATTTTCATCGAACTTAATTGAGTCATACTTGAATTACTTATTCCAATCATTATGTTTGTCTTCATATTTGCTTACAATTATAGTTTCAAAAGATTTTTGCTCGATTGTACCTATATTGCCCTTCGAAACGGTCTTAAGGTTTTTATGAGGACTGTACCAGAAAAATATTTTAGTGCACACAGTGCAGTGTTTAGTGTATTTTTTTAACACATTATGTTTGTGAAAAGTTTTGTCAAAATCCATCCCATTAATGATTAACTCCAAGTTTAAAATTAATTCCTCACTTTCATTTTTTTCTTTTTTTGGACAAACACCCTATTTTGATTTTTTTAACTCTCTTAAGGGTTGTATATTGTAACTGTAAGGGCTTCTTTCTTTTGTAAACTAATTGTAGATTTTATTTGCCAGATTTTGTCAAAATTCATTGGACCAAACAGGAATTATCCAAAATAATAAGATTATGTTTTTATTTGTTTATATACCCATATTTTTTTCTCAGTCGCACCTATATTGCCTCTTGAAAAGGTCTAATCGTTTGTTTATGGTGATCAAGAGAGGAAAGTATGTTAGTACTTTGATAGTAGATTGTGTGTAAAAAGTTTCATGAAAATTCATCCAGCCATTATTGATTGACTCCAAGTTTTAAGATTACTTAATTTCTCACGATAATTCCATTTTTTGGCTCGAGCGCACCTATTTTGATTTTTTAAACGGTTTTGAGGGTTGAATATTGTAACTATGAGTGGTTTATTTTATAGTAGGCTGAATGTAGATTTTTTTTGCTAACTTTCATCCAAATTGATTGAACCAAACCTGAACCATCCCAAATAATAGGATTATATTTTTATTTGCTCATATTCCCAAATTTTTTGCTCAATCGCACCTATATTACCTCTTGAAATGGTTTTATTGGTTGTTTTTGGTGACACAGAGAGGAAAATATTTAAGTTTATTGATAAGATAGTGTGTACAAAGTTTTATCAAAATTCATGGAGCCATTATTGATTGACTCCAAGTTTTAAGACAGATTTCTCACGATAATTCTATTTTTTGGCTCAAGCGCGTTTATTTTGATTTTTAATCAGTTTTGAGGAATGAATATAGGAACTATAAGTGGTTTATTCTATAGTAGGCTGAAAATAGATTTTTTTTTTGCTAACTTTCATCAAAATTGATTGAGCCAAACTTGAATTATTCCATTTTTATTCATTTTTATCCATTTTACCATTGATTTTAATGAAAATCATTTTTTCCCCATAACTACCCTAAAAGTCAAAATTTCAAAAAAACAAAAAAAGTGCCTCTGGGGAATCTAAAACGCAACAACTGTGCAAAATCTGGATGCATAAGGATCAATGGTTCAATAGTTATGCCTAGGTACGGAGTGACGGACAACCGGACTGACGGACAGACGCCACAGAATTTTTTACCTAAATCTCTCGAAGTCAGAGAGGGTTAAGAAATATGAAATATGATGGAAGGATGTTCTTATGGATGCTATTAGACATGATGAGAGGCCATTACTTTGACTAAATCATGTTTGACTTTGTTGTGAGAGGCCAACTATCGTAACAAAATACCTTAAAAATCTCTGCGCCATCAGAAGAAATTGACTCGCTAACACAATTTTCAGAAAGAAATGGATCGCTGACTCATATTTCAGCATAAAAGACGCTAACTTACTTTTAACCAAATTGTGAGCGCAAACTCAATTTACTAAAAAAGTCTAAGTGCGAAACTTTTGGCATGACTGATCAACCTAAAAACACCAATCAGTCTCAAATTCTGATCATTAGCTTTAAAAAATATTTAAATATTAAAAGTGAACACTGAACAGTCATCAGTTCAACCAAAGATAAATAAAATTCTGAGCATGGAGATGGTGAAAGTCTTGCTGCTTGGACTCTCCGTTTTGCGTTTGACCAAACGCTATAATTAATTATAATAATTACATTTACATGAAAAAAAAAAAAAAAAATCACTCAGAACGGCAAATGATTGGTTCACTTGATCACCTAGAATAAATCCCGGGGACAATTTGAAATCATCACTAATCAAAAAGTGAGGTTAGAAAAAATTTTTTGAAGTAGAATAACTTTAAAAAAACGTGAATCAATGAACATCTAATTACTTCCAACACACTCGAAATTCAGTCGTGATTGGGAAAACATTAACTTTTCAAATAAAATTGGCATTAAAAAAAACAGGAAACAACCAAAAATCACGACATCAAAAAGCTCATTTTGCCATTTGACCACAAGGGGGCGTAGTATACTCTATTGAGTAGCAGACCGATTTCAATAGGCGCACGTAGTACCTACGGTGCGCCTAAAATGCATGCAAATGAGTAGGTAATAAAGAACTTAAATCTTAATGCTTGCGTTGAAATCGAACTGTAAGTAGAAGAAACTCCCTTCATTTTTCGAGTGGCAACCATCCTAACTTCTATTCTTTTTTATAGTCATCCTGCGGTGGCGTAGGGCGCAATTTGACAACGTTGCAGTTCGTCCATTTAAACTCAAGAAAAATCTCGAAGAATTGGGTGTTCGGTGAAAACCTTTGCATTCGACCTTTTACATGGGTTTTCATGGACTAAATACAGCGTTGCCAAATTGCACGCTACGCCATTGTCACTCTGCATGTCCCTAAGTGTTCCAAATAATGATCGACAAGTAAATACGGATCGCAGTCGATATTGAAATCGATTGGTCGATGAACCTCTTGTTGGAATACTGTACCGAAAAACCAATCAATAATTAATTCGTTCATCGAATAAATAATCGCAAAAGTTAAAGAGCATCAATCTAAGAAGTTAACAATATTGTATGATTATACCTTGCAGCGATATTTCTGAACAAAAGCTTTTGTTGTTGTGTCACGCTCGCGTTATTCGCGCAAATCTGGAATGGAGATTACACAGCTTCCCCTGTTCTCGTAATCGTTCACTCGACGGAACAATGACAGTGTCGATGCATTCTTGTGAAATTGATGCGTTCAAGTTGGTGTGAGTGTGTGTGTGAGCTCTTGAAATGTAAACCGTAGAAGAAAAAGAGGAAAACGAGGGGAAAAGAGGAAGAGGGAAGGAAGTAAGACTGAGGTTTGGGGGGGGGGGGTATTGGATCAGCCAGGAGCAAGCGTGCCTTTTTCTTTTCGAGAAAATTTCGCGCAATAAAATATAGGTACTCTTAGAGCGGATTGTACCAAATTCATTGTCGGAAAGATAATGGTGACATGCACTATGATTAAAAGAACAATTTCCCCTTTTTCTCCTTCCAGAGATCGGCAGATGTAAAGAGGAAAGGTGGGTTTTGAACTGAGAGAGAGAGAGAGAAAGAGAAAGAGAAAGAGAGAGAGAGAGAGAGAGAGAGAGAGAGAGAGAGAGAGAGAGAGAGAGAGAGAGAGAGAGAGAGAGAGAGAGAGAGAGAGCGAGAGCGAGAGAGAGCGAGAGCAAGAGACAGGGAGAGAGAGAGAGAGAGAGAGAGACCGATGGATGAGGAAGAGTGAAAGTAGTAGTAAAGGGATGAGGAGGAGAAGGAAGCCGATGAGAGAGAGCGAGAGAGAGAGAGAGAGAGAAGAGAGAGGGATTGGGAAATGATAAGAATAAAGAAAGTAATGGCGTCTCTCTAAGAAAAAAAGGAGCAGAAATAGTTTTCTTTTCACCGAAAAAGAGAGAGAGGGAGGTAGGGAAAGAGCGATCGAGAGAGAGGAAGAGAGAAAGAGAGAGAGCCAAGAGCATTCACTAGCCTACACTTAAGACCGTCGACAAAGTCTAATAACCGAGCTTGAGAGCTCCACTTTCTAACCCGGAAGAATTATTGATGAGAGAAGCTTAGTGGTGCGTATAGAATAACAGTTTTTGCTCGGTGAATAAGGCGGAAGTGTGTGACGGGCGAGCGGTGGAGGGGGGAGGGGGAGGGGGAGATGAGGGAGATGGGTAGAGAGTACGCGGAGGCTGCTGGAAAAAGATGGAGAGAAATAACCTTAACCGTGGAATAAAAGAGAAACAAGAACAACTCGCGCGGCGATGAACGCCGCACAATTTAGTTTTCTGTGTGTTGCGTGAGTATCGGGGCGTTGTAAGGCGTTACGTTGCGGGTTTGCATTCCTGTGCTGGAAGCGAGCGTAGCGTAGTGCAGTGGCAGAGCAGAAGCCAGCAGCCCTTTTCGTTAATAATTTGAGCGACGCTTACTTTACATTTCGTTATTTTTATGCTCTCTCTCTCTCTCTCTCTCTCTCTCTCTCTCTCTCTCTCTCTCCTCTCTCTCTCTCTCTCCCCCTCTTTCTCTTTTGCTATGTTCTATTTCCAAAGGAAAAGTTGAGTGCGAGAAACTAACAGGAGAATCGGCTCTCTTAATCTTTGATGTCTCGTCTCGATCTCTTTATATGCGCCTGCCCTCTATCCTCACCACCTCCCCCCCTCCCCCCCCCCCTCCCCCCCCCCTCCCATCCACCTCCCTCCACACCCACAACCCCCCAAAGCCGTGGAGGTTATATAATTAATTTTCTTTCCTCGAAGTGGATATGAGAATTGAGGAGCTGAAACGCAGCCTCAAAGCTTGACTAAACCGTGAATAGGTCTGTTGGGGGAGAAAACTCTTTCTGAGTTTTCCTGATGTTTTAAATTTTGAGGGGGGAAATAAAAGGAAAAATAACCTCTGATGCCTGAGACGTAGATAAAAAAAAAAAAAATAAAGCTCAGTTGGAAGCAATTTCTTCTTGTTTGAAGTAAATTTCTTCATACAGTTTAAAGTTAAGGCACAAAATGAGACGCATTTCGAGAATTCTAGATGACTACATGAATTAGTAAACCTCCAAAAAAATGTCGTCATTCGTTAAATAACTCAAGTTTGAGGGAATAAAGCCGGCGATGCACGACAATATTGCAATAAGAAAATGTGAACCAAAGGCGGATCTAGAATTCCAGCAATATGGCAACTGTGAATTCTACCCATTTGAATGAATGAGAAACAATCGATTAGTAAGTAGGGCCATGGCATGGCCCCCTTAAGAATCGATTGTTTCTCATACGTTCAAATGGGAAGAAAGCATGGTGGCAACATTGTTGGATCCGCCGATGAATTGTCAACGATCATGCATACCAATCAACAGTACAGTTTGTTCAACAAGACATAACGCAAGCTACACTCAACAGTGCATGGTACATATATAAAGATGAGGATTTAAGGAGTTGTACTGTTTTCACATCAATCCTGATCGTCTCTTTTATTCAGTGTACTATGACTTGAAAAAAAAGTATTTTCATCGAAATCATTCTTGATAAACTTTACCTTTATTTTCCATATAGAGTTTTAGATTTTTCAAAGCATATACTTTCAACAAACAATTCTGTGAAATCTGAAATATCTGAAAACCGTAAATTTTTTCAAATTGGCCGAGAAATGAAAGAATGAAAAGTTCTATCAGGATACTTCCTTTTGACGGCCATAGTACCAAATAAAGGTTCTAAAATCCACACTCCTTTCCAATTTTCTCCCGCCGGTGCAAGGAAGACAAGTATATGTAATACTGTCCGCAGTTTGACACACTTTAACAAATTACCTTCTCTCGCAAAATTGTCTTACATGCTCCGGATTCTTCAAAAATTGTCTTTTTAGCTGACTTCGAGTCGACCAATCTTCTAAGGGATGGATGCGAAAAGAAAGACGCGTCTCATAATGGAAAATGCACAAAAGGGTTGAAAAGCGAGGGTTAAAAGTTCTTCCTAGTTTCCCGCCAGTTTTATATAGATTGAACCTCAAAGTTGAAAAAGTTGAAATATACTATTACGCCGTTTATGCGACGAGGGCAAAGCCTTTGTCGCGGTCCGAAAGGTCGCCCGTTCGAAAAGAAGTTTCAGCGCCGCGGCCGGGGCGCGGGGACGCCTTAAAAAGACGCAAAAGGACGCTGAACAAAGGGATCGTAAATTTGATTTAAGGACCGGCGAATGGGACGGGATATAGAAGGATAGCGAAGGACCTTTTCAGTTATCGAACGGAAAGAATTTTGTCATTGGGCTGGGCTTTCGAGTTTTCCGCGAAACAATTAACCGGTTTAGTGACTTATCATCGCATCAGCGGGTCTCCAAGAAACGTTTCTTCTGGAATAGAAGCAGAGAAGCTGCAGGTGGATGGAGCGAGCAAGTTTGGGGGGGAGGGGGAGGGGGGAGAGGAACGGAGGAAGGGATTGGTAGGAGAAATAAAGGCAGGGCAAGGAGGGAGGCAAATTGAATGGAAAAATTATTCATGAATAACGTTCACTCTTGTGCGTTTTCTGTCCCTGGATGCCAGATTTGCTGCGGGTTTTATCGAGTGAAATCACAATGACATATCCCCCTCCCGCCGCCTTTTTAAGATTAGAGTCCCACTTGCACTCCCTCGAAGGAAGAAAACAAATGGGGTATCCTGCAAAACTTTTGCTGTGGGTGATTGAAGAGTTCATTCTTGCATAAGAACCAGTAAAAATGAGGATGAGTACACTAAAAAAAGCACGGAATTCACTCTCAGAACCGGGCTTTTAATGGTGGAGCAACGCAAGTATCATGGAAGATTCCTATCTGATTTGAGACATATCTCTGTGTTTCCGTAGAAAAAGTGACAAATTAAACAGAAATCTCCCATGATACCTCCTGCGTAGCTCCGCTGTTACGATCTTGCTTTGCAGTTGTATCCTGAGTTTATTACTGATTTGCAGACTTTTTCACTCTCGAGATTCTCCCTGGATAATACGTCAAACTTAACTATTCATTTGCTGATAGCAAAAGTTTGCAAGAGCCCCTTTGTACCAATCGAGCTTTGTTAGTGAGAGTGCGCGAAATGCGGATGTTTCGAAAATAACTACATGCGATTCAAGGGTCGATTCAGATGTAAAAACTTTGAAAAATAACGATGATGACCGCGCTAAATACTGACAAAATCCACCCCTAACTCATAAAATGTATTTAATGAATAATAAATATGATGAACACTAAAGATTATTTAAAAGAGTTGTAAAAAAAAAGTTTCGCGGCGAAAGGATTAAAATCGCACTCATGTAAAAAAACTAATAGTACGAGTACAAATATGACGATTACTAACGAAGATTCAAATTAAAGGCAATGCATTACTCACAACAATATCTCTCTGACGCGAGTAGGTGACTGACCTAAAGACCCAGAAAATGATCTGCGGGCCGATCATTTACTTCATCGTTAAACCGATCGTTAAGACTGTGTATGAGTGATTCTATTGGTCGAAAATGGTAACACTTGGCCGTTGCTATGGTAACCATCGTTAAAGTGCCTGCTATTTAAAGGTTACTCATGAGTGGCCTTTATGTAACGAGACTTTTAACGATGGTCACCATAGCAACGGCCAAGTTTTACAATATTCGACCAATAGCATCACTCATAGACAGTCTTAACGATCGGTTTAACGATGAAGTAAATGATCGGCCCGCTGGAAGTTGGAACAAGAGAAAGAGCATTATTTTGTCACGGGTCGGAGTAAGAATAGGAGCAGGGATGTGATCAACTCCGTTAAAGATTACCTATATATCTACGCAACCCGAGCCGGCCGAGCCCCGCACGACAATTCTATTTTATGATTCGTCTGGGGCCATAGCCATGGACATGTATCCAGAGGCGTGCGGTGGGGGGGATGTAGGTACCCTTGCCCCGGGTGGCCCTCTACGTGAGGGGGGGGGGGAGATTACATTCTTGCCCCCCCACCCAACCTGTAAACCACTGAACGCCATTGGAAACTCAAGCCGCTTCACTGGCAAATCATGGCTATGTAACATGGGCAAAAAGGTGATGTCGCCAAAACCCAGCTTGTGACCCCTCAATCGATTCAGCTTGGCAAATGGAGTCGATCCCCCTCAAGGGTTTTCATATCTTTTGAAACTGGGACCACTTCTCAGGCAACTCATGGCTGTGTAACATGGGCAAAAAGGTGATGTCGCCAAAACCCAGCTTGTGACCACTCTATCGATTCAGCTTGGAAAATAGAGTCGATCGCTCTCAAGGGTTTTCATATCTTTTGAAACTGGGACCACTTCACAGGCAACTCATGGCTGTGTAACATGGGCAAAAATGTGATGTCGCCAAAACCCAACTTGAGACCCCTCTATCGATTCAGCTTGGAAAATAGAGTCGATCGCTCTCAAGGGTTTTCATATCTTTTGAAACTGGGACCACTTCACAGGCAACTCATGGCTATGTAACATGGGCAAAAAGGTGATGTCGCCTAAACCCAGCTTGTGACCCCTCAATCGATTCAGCTTGGCAAATGGAGTCGATCCCTCTCAAGGGTTTTCATATCTTTTGAAACTGGGACCACTTTTCAGGCAACTCATGGCTGTGTAACATGGGCAAAAAGGTGATGTCGCCAAAACCCAGCTTGTGACCACTCTATCGATTCAGCTTGGAAAATAGAGTCGATCGCTCTCAAGGGTTTTCATATTTTTTGAAACTGGGACCACTTCACAGGCAACTCATGGCTGTGTAACATGGGCAAAAATGTGATGTCGCCAAAACCCAACTTGAGACCCCTCTATCGATTCAGCTTGGAAAATAGAGTCGATCGCTCTCAAGGGTTTTCATATCTTTTGAAACTGGGACCACTTCACAGGCAACTCATGGCTGTGTAACATGGGCAAAAATGTGATGTCGCCAAAACCCAGCTTGAGACCCCTCTATCGATTCAGCTTGGAAAATAGAGTCGATCGCTCTCAAGGGTTTTCATATCTTTTGAAACTGGGACCACTTCACAGGCAACTCATGGCTGTGTAACATGGGCAAAAATGTGATGTCGCCAAAACCCAACTTGAGACCCCTCTATCGATTCAGCTTGGAAAATAGAGTCGATCGCTCTCAAGGGTTTTCATATCTTTTGCAATGGGGCCGTTTCACTCATAGCCATACTTGACTCATCACATGGGCAAAAAGGTGATGTCGCCAAAACCCAGCTTGTGACCCCTCTATCGATTCAGCTTGGCAAATGGAGTCGATCGCTCTCAAGGGTTTTCATATCTTTTGAAACTGGGACCACTTCACAGGCAACTCATGGCTGTGTAACATGGGCAAAAATGTGATGTCGCCAAAATCCAGCTTGAGACCCCTCTATCGATTCAGCTTGGAAAATGGGGTCGATCGCTCTCAAGGGTTTTCATATCTCATGAATTCCCATGCAAATGTGGTCATGATTTCTCGTGAGTAATTTCTATCATGGCATCGATTTACAGTTGAAGGATAAATGATTCTACCAAAATCCGTTTCAATCAGTGCTCATTTAATTTTTTATTGATTGAAATTTATAGAAAACTAAAAATAGCTATACATCTATAGTCATGGCTGTAATCTTGATCAGAGAGCAACATCGAACCTCAGCAAAATCATTTTTGAGCAATACGCCAAGTTCATGTCTACACCGTGGCGATGCGATGGCGCGCTTGCAATCTGGCAACGTTGAATTTTGTTCATTAAACCCCATTGTAAAATATTGTTTCGTGAGAGCACTTTATGCACGTTTAATATTTCGATCTTTTTCACTACTAAATGGACAAAACGAAACGTTGCGGGATTGCACTCGTTGCCACAGCGTCTACGAGAGATCGATATGACCTATGAACAGTCACCTCAGCGACACAAATAAAAGCCCTCCAAGAGAGATTAAAGTGCGTAGCACTCATATTGAAATGCGTAGCACTCATATTGTCATAGAGCAATTTCTTAAATTTAAAGTAAAGGCACAAAATGAGACGTATTTCGAGAATTCTAGATGACTACATGAATTAGTAAACCTCCAAAAGAATTTCGTCATTCATTAAATAACTCAAGTTCGGGGGATAAAGCCGACAATGAATTTGTATGATCTCACGATTGACTATTTTTTTCGGCCAGAATTTCATATCTTAAAGGGGTAGTGCTTCCATAGGCCTTCCAATTTTTTGTAAAGAGGAAGTACACTATGAATTTCAAAAGAAAATATCGTGGTAGAAATTTTAAATCCTCAATTCCTTGCCCAGTTTTATATTTTTGCTGTTTTCAGGTATGTCAGAGACTAACAGCATTGTCACTTGAAAGTGTGCCTTAAAAATTCTACAACTCTCTTGAAAAATAATGGACAGCATGATTAGGGACTGTTTCAATGAAAGGACTTTTTTTTAAAGGTCATAATACCCGCTTCTTGATTTCCAGTGCTACTCTCTCAGCTGGAGCGCGAAAGTTCTTTTTCTTAAGCCATCGTGATCGTCACGTCGCATTCCGATAGAGAAATCCGATAGATCGATTCAGACCTTTTCAGGAGGCACAACTGTAGGTGTCTATTGAAACATTCGTTTTAGGTTTGTTGGTTTCATCAAATCTGACCGAATTCGATCATTCACATCAACATGGGACAAATTATTTGAATTTCCATTGTTTTTCTTTAACCATCAGACCAGATTATTATCAGTTCAAAAGAACGAAGCGCTTCCGTTTGTGTAGGTAGTTAACTATTCGTACTCCGGGGAGTTGGAATTGCCTATACGACAAATTGAAGGCGCCCGAACGAAGCCTTATTGTGTAAGTGTTTTCATCGATAATCGCGTTTATGGAGACTGAAAAAATGTATTTAAAAAATGTGTTTTTTGCGTACATTTATTGGGCCCAGGGCCCAATAAATGTACGGTATACAAACGGGCTTTAGGTCGTACCTAAAAATGGCGATTCTAACCTCACATTTTTTTAACGACAAATCGGAATGTTGGGAGCGCTCCCAACTTTACGTTACTTGGGGCGGGTCTAGAGCCTCTTTAACCCACCCTAAGTGCTATTTTGAGGTTAGTTTTGTGGTTTCGCCATTTTTAAACGGTCCGATGCGGTCTGTTGGCTGGTGGCCGATGCTTGTTGAAGTACTTAAGACGGACTTGGGGCCGAGGACCGTGTGTACCGTACATTTATTGGGCCCTGAGGAGAAAAACGAGTATACTCGGACTTGGTCCATACAGGGTTAACAGTGTATCCGAACATAATATTGTTAGAGATACCACAATTTTTTATGTTTTTTTTTTTTTTTTTTTTTTTTTTTTTTTTTTTTTTTTTTTTTTTTTTTTTTTTTTTTGCTATCAGATCTGGCAACCGGGGGCGGGCTGGCTCTCGACTTTCGAGTCAGAGTAATAACCAAACCAATATTGGAAAGTTTACAAAAGAACGCATCGGAGAAAAACTTTCGCTCATAAGAGATAAGACATAGTCGCGCGGTGGTGAACTTTTTCCCTGAACATGCAAACATTTCCGTACGACAGAACAAGCCAATTTCTCTGTTTCGATCGGATCAGACGGAGGTCGCCTCCCCCCTCCCCTATTCCCACCCACCACCGTTACCGCCACCCTCTCCTGCCACTACACCTTACCTTACTTTTTCCTTCATCTCGAAAAACTTCGCTTTCGTTATTAGTGGTCTCTCTCTCTCTTCGTTCGCGCTATGCTATGGGAGAAAGGAAATCGTTTCCTCCCCCCCCCCCCCCTTCCCACCCCACCAATCTAACGGTTAGAAAAAATCTCTTTAAGCACAATGCATCTCATAGAATGGAGGTAATTTTACGGCTGGATAGATAATTTCTACCTGTGAGTCGGTCGCGGTTAAGGCTTCGAGGCTACTCACTACCCCCCGGCCCTCCGCCGCCTACTTCCCTCACTATTATTTATTCATTTATTTTGACTTTCGTCATTATCAATCTGTTGCGATATTTCTCGTTCCTGTGTTTATTTAGTACGTTCCAAGATATTTACTTAGTAAGTCTTGAGCATGGAGAAGACAGAGAGAGTGAGTAAGTGAGTAGGAGAGAGAGAGAGAGAGAAAGAGAGAGAGAGAGAGAGAAAGAGAGAGAGAGAGAGAGAGAGAAAGAGAGAGAGAGAGAAAGAGAGAGAGAGAAAGAGAGAGAGAGAGAGAGAAAGAGAGAGAGAGGCATAGTAAGAGGAAGAGAGAGAGAGGGATATTGAGAGAGAGCGAGGGGGGGTGGGAGGGATAGTGAGAGAGAGAGAGAGAGAGAGAGAGAGAGAGAGAGAGAGAGAGAGAGAGAGAGAGACAGAGAGACAGAGAAAGAGAGAGAGAGAGGGAGAGAGAGAGAGAGAGAGATTGATTGATTGATTGATTTTATTTAGCCTGGCTCTAATAAGACTTTCAGTAGTCCTTTCTACCCTAGAGCCAGGATAATTGAATATACAATTAAAAATAAATATAAATAATATACAAAAATAATCTTATGGATATAAAAAATGATCAAAAAGACAAAATTAAAACGCAAACAAACAAAAAAACAAAATAATGAAAGAGTAAAAAAAAAAAAACAAAAACAAAAAAAAAACAAGAAAGAGAGAGAGAGAGAGAGAGAGAGAGAGAGAGAGAGAGAGAGAGAGAGAGAGAGAGAGAGAGAGAGAGAGAGAGAAGAGAGAGAGAGACAGAGAGAGAGAGAGAGACAGAGAGAGAGAGAGAGAGAGAGAGAGAGAGAGAGAGAGAGAGTGAGTGGGGAAAAAAGAGGGAAAAAATAACATTCTTTTTTTTCGTTATCTTTGATTGTCTCGGGCTCTATCGCTATAGCCTGAGATGTCCTTTTCAATATGCAAGCATCGCGAGAATGTGGGTCAAATCACCGTTTCTGAGAAAGAAAAGTACAAAAAGCTCCATGAGTCGAAAATTAAAGAATTGCCACGTTGGGGCCGCTATACCTCTGGGGCGCGTCATTGTGGAAAAACCTACCCCGTTTTCTTCTTCTCCGCTTCACTATCGCTAGTTTAAATGTGTAAATGTCATATCATAAGAAAAATCAGCGAGAAATATCTAACACCACAGATTTGTTCGACCGATTGATCGACGAATGTTCAAAACGGTGATTGGCAGATTGGGCCATCGATCAGATTTTCCAATAAGAGTCGATAGAAAATTTAGTGATTTCTTTTCGAGCAAAAATCACCTGGTCTTACGAATGAAGTCAATAATAAAAGCCTTTCTGATGTATTTATGGCCAAGAAAGAATGGGCAGCTATGTGCAATATGCGAAACTAAGCCTCACTTCTATTCCGATTTATGTATGTTGTTTCATTTCCTCTCCCCCATACCCACACGCATGAGACATAAGAAGGGGCCGGAAGGTGGTGGAGGGGGGGGGGGGTCAAGGGGACCAGATGGACAACAATGATATTTGATTCCCTGAGGCGAGATCCAGATTCTCACCCTCCCCCCCCCACCTTCCCCCCACTGCCCTTTCATCAATGCAACTCTCACGCATCAAACCTTGAATGAAAAGAAGAACGGGGGTGTATTTGTATGGTCGGAGGCAAAAGGGTTAAAAGTGCGAGTGAAAAAGGTGAATAGCGGGAAATGGGGAGAGGAATAGAGGATATTGAAAAATGAATGGAAAGACAATTTCTCCACCCAATTTACGGATTTTAATCCCCAGATCCCCCACCACTGCCCGATCATTCCCCCAAAGACCCCGTACCCTCCCCCCCCACTATGCCTCTGTGCGTGGCATGGAAGTTACGCGTCTGAATATTGAAATGTTGCCAAAATTGGTTTCATTATTTTAGAAAATACCTGATTAAAAAAAAAAAAAAAAAAAAAAAAAAAAAAAATTAAAAAAATAAAATAAAAATAAAAAAGACCAATGATGAATCCATTTTGACACTCAAAAATAAAGCCAGGATTTAGAAAATACGAGAATTCCCATAAGCCTAAATGAGTGCGAGACATAGTATCAATCGTACTCACAAAGCTTATGGCAAAATGAATTTAATAAATTACTACTTTAATTCTCAAACAATTTCGCTCGTTTTGGGCTCAAAAAAATGCATAAAAAAATAACTCAGGTGCCGAAATTACTGGACTTTGCGTACGTTTTATCCTTGTTTTCAATTTCAAAAGCCAAAACACGACTTTTCCCAAAAAAGGCTAGTGGCGCTATCCTTCGGATTGAAATCTGGAAAAGTTTCGCCTGGAATCACCTTAAAACCGTTCATTGAAGATCTGACAACGTTGCGCGCCATGGTGAGTACAGAACAGCGGCACGTATTACAGTGTACACCTTGGGGCAATTTGGCAACAATGTTTTCCCTCCATTTGACTCAATGTAAAACAATCGAATGCTAGTGAAGCGCTGCCTCACTATCGAATCGATTGTTTTACATAGAATCAAATGGAGGGAAAACATTGTTGCCAAATTGCACGAGCCGCACACTAGCGGATCCAGAAAATTGTCCTTTTCTCTCTCTGGCCATTTGAATGCATTTGTTTGGAAATGATATGAGAGGAGGCGAAAATCACGTGACTATCCCTTATTTGTCCTTTTCTAGCTCGCATGTTCTAATGGGGGAAGAGAGAGAGAAAGAAGGATATATTCCTGGATCCGCCAGTGGAAACGTACGGACTAAAGCTGTGCTATGACTAGCAAAAGAAAGTATCCTGGTAAAAAAATTCCATTCTTTCAAAACTCGGTCAATTTTAAAGAATTTTGCAGTTTTCAGGTAATTAAGGTTTCACAGAATTGCCACTTGCATGCCTTAAAAAATCTGTAGAAAGTAATCAACAATTTTATCAACTGCAAAATTCTTCAACATTGACCGAGTTTTGAAAGAATGAAAATTTTTACTGGGATACTTTCTTTTGCTAGTCAAAGTACAGCTTAACGATTCTGATGATAGGACTTTCTTTCGAAGGTCATAGTACATCTGGCAACACTGCCTTCGTTCGCGTCACTTTATTTATTTTCGCTTCCCTTTTTCTGCTTCCACGCTCCTCGAAGAAACCTGTTGACCTGATGTAGCCTCTATATAGCGAAAGCCGTAGCCAGGATACTGCGTCTTTCTCTCTCTCTTAGCTCATTTGAACGCATGTGTTAGAAAAGGATGGATATGGGGACGGTCACGTGACTTCAGCCCCTGTTTCTGTCTTTTTCTAACATATGCTTTTAAATGGGCTAAGAGAGAGAAAGATATATCCTGGATACAGCTATGTATATAGCCCCCACAGTTCATTCCTCTTATTTTCCCTCAGAATTTCATTTTGATTTTATTGTAATTGCTTCTGGTGCCTCGTCTTCCGAGATGGCACCGGATCTGAAATTATTATTGAGTTGGGAGAGGAGACGTCGACAAACAATTAGATTACCCTCTCCTGAGGAGGCCACGAGTCGAGCGTGAACGCATGAGGCCTACAAACCAAATAATTATTGGCCTTGTTGGCCATGGGTTCGCTGCATGTCGCGGCTGGACGACACAACACGTGACACCAATCAATAAAGACCTTTATAATAGACCTGTTTATAGATCGACGTAACGAAAAAACAAATTGGACCCAAAGAAATGCTTCATCTCACTCGCTCTCGTGGATTTTTTTCCCCATAAGACACAGGATCCACATTTTCAAATGAAAATTCATTCTGGTAAACAACAAGTTCTCTCAGATTCCATTAGACCATTGGATTCCACGTACCCTAAAGTGTAATCACGGTTCAACAACATTTTAGGATTATCTCGCATTACTTACACTCATTTATACTAAAGGGACCTACCAGTGGCGGCTAGTGCTATTTGGCAACAATGTTATCCCTCCATTTAATTGTATGTAAAACAATCGATTCGAACGTGAAGCAGCGCTTCACCAGCATTCGATTATTGAACATGGATTCAAATGGAGCGAAGCCATTGTTGCCAAATAGCACGAGCCGCCACTGGGACCTACTCGATTTTAGACGTTGCCATTTTCACTTGACTTAAGGATTAATATAAAATTATATCTAGTGGAAAAAATTTCTCAAAACTTCCCGGAACTTTCCTTCTCTACACATTCTTGTTTATTATTCTCTATAATATAGATTTTTATTCTCTGTTATTTTTTTCATCTATTTTTTATTTTTTTTATTATTATTATTTTATTCTTAATTCTTATATAGTACATTCTTTATTCCTGTTTGGTCCAACTGATAGATTAGGATTTTAGGTTCAATAGGATTGTTCAATAGGCTGCTATACTTACTCATCATGACGAATCGAATCAGATAGATGATAGATATCAGATCAATATTCTCAATGATTACAATCAATCAATGATTATATTGATCAATGTTTACTCATTTTCAATTTTTTTTCTTCTAAATGTATCTCTTGACTCTCTCGTCCCTACTTCCAGGTGCTCTGTTCTGAGCCCCCCCCCTCTCCTTTGTGTAGTGGCTGACTATCCCTGAGATACACAGAGGAAGTAAAAATGAGTTCGCCCATACAACGCTATTGTTAAAGCTTCAAGAAACCTTAATATCTTTGTAGCGCATAGTTGGCAGATAGCTTAAAAAAAAAAAAAAAAACAAAAAAAAAAATCACCGGATTTTGTTTTGTCGCTTATCGGGAACAATGAGGAATGTGGAAATTCTGCCGCCAAAAATGGCAACTATGCGTTGAGTCTCCGTTCTTATTCTTTCAGCTCCTTTTATATTCTTCTCTTTTATTTATTTTGTCTCATTAAAAGAATCGTCCCGACGTGAATTTCTTTTGCAAATATTTGAAGTGAAAATGAAATTGCTGCGGCAAGATGGAAACTCGCCTTCGGCTCCTTTTGTCATCTGCAAAAATTAATCGAGGAAGTTCCTTGAAAAAAAAAAAAAAAAAAAAAAAAAAAAAATTGTTTATCTTTATGCAACCACTTCATTCGTTCCTTCGTTCAATTTTTTCTTCCTGCTTTGAAATATTTACTTCGAAGAAAAAGCTACGGCCACAAAATGAAAACGGTCAAGAGCATTAATTTGGAGTCGACGCATTCCCCCCCCCCCCCCCCCCAATCCATTTGATTCTATGTAAAACAATCGATTTGAGAGTGAAGCAGTGCGACGGCTGCGAAATGAAAACGGTCAAGAGCATGAATCTGGAGTCGGCGCATTCTCCCTCCCCCCCATCCGTTTGATTCTATGTAAAACAATCGATTTGAGAGTGAAGCAGTGCGACGGCTGCGAAATGAAAACGGCCAAGAGCATGAATCTGGAGTCGGCGCATTTTCCCTCCCCCCCATCCATTTGATTCTATGTAAAACAATCGATTTGAGAGTGAAGCAGTGCGACGGCTGCGAAATGAAAACGGCCAAGAGCATGAATCTGGAGTCGGCGCATTCTCCCTCCCCCCCCATCCGTTTGATTCTATGTAAAACAATCGATTTGAGAGTGAAGCAGTGCGACGGCTGCGAAATGAAAACGGCCAAGAGCATGAATCTGGAGTCGGCGCATTCCCCCCCCCCCCAATCCATTTATGATTCTATGTAAAACAATCAGTTTGAGAGTGAATCATTGCTTCGCCCATACTCGATTGTTGTACGTAGATTCAAATAGAGGAAAAGCATTCTGGCCTAAACGCCATAATTATTACTAGGAGGGCAATGGGGCTCTTGCAAACTTTTGCTACAAGACACTAAAGATTTGATTCTTGCATACAAGCCTGCGTAAAAATGAGGATGACTATACTAAAAAAATCACTAAATTCACTCTTAGAATCGGGCTTAATGGTGGAGAAACGCAGGTATCATGGCAGATTCCTACCTAATTTGAGACATGTCTCTGTGTTACCGTAGAGAAAGTGACAGTTTAGACAGGAATCTCTCCCATTACTTGCGTTGAATCGCCATTACGATCTTGTCGTTATAGCAGTTTTGTGACTTTATTATTGAATTTTAGATTTTTCCAGTGAGATTTGCGTGATTTTTGCTGGTCTTAACATTAGATTGCACTATTTATTTGCTTTTACAGAGCAAAAGTTTGCAAGAGCCCCGCAGTTTTAATTCAAGTAAAATAGACTTAATGTATTTGTAATAGGAGAAAACTTCGAACTAACTAATCTACCAGCTGTTTCAAATTGAAAAGAAACTGTTTTGGTTTGATTGTGGTGAACCGAAATTAAATCAATTGCATTTTCGGTTCGAAAGTGTTTTATCCTTGTTTATTACAGTTCAATTCCGGTTTATAGATTCCTCAGAAATGTGCTCTCGTTTCGTTTGGTTCGTGGAAAATGAACAGTTCGAAGAGGTTGTCGGTCGCGGTTCCGTCACGGTTTCCAACCGAGTAAGCCGGATCCGTATCAAGTTGGCACTATTGGTGCAACCGATTGCATAGAACCACGCTTCCGACGATAAGTTCAACTGTTTCCCGCCATGGATTCGGCTCGTGATGATTATCAATCGAAACGTTTCACAGGATAGATAACATATCGTGCTTGGCAGATCTGTTTTTGCCTATACGCCGAATTGAAGGCGAAACAAATGACGACCAATCTACATACAGTTCAGCCCGCTTGGATTGTAAGAAGACAACCTTCAGAGTCTACAATCATTGTTTTCGAATCTAAAATCACAATTAAAATTTAAAATTTAGATTGTGATTGGGAGTTGATTTTTTTTTTTTTTTTTTTTTTTTTTTTTTTTTTTTTTTTTTTTTTTTTTGGTTTCATGCATCAATGCATCCAATCTAAAGGTATATATGATCAACAGGTGACGAACTTTAAAACTATCTCTCACGAAGTGCCCGCTACTCTTTGCCTCTTTTTCCCCATTATTTTTTTCATTCTTCCTCCCAGAGTCTCTCGATAAATTAATGTAAATTCATTAAAAGTCATGAGAGATTCCTATCTACTTCATTTGAGACGTATGTCCGTGTTTCCATAGAGAAAGTGGCAAATTAGACAGGAATCTACCATGATACCTGCGTTGCTCCACCAATGCGATCTTGCCGTTACAGCTATTTTCTTACTTTATCACTGAAGTTTATATTCTTGCAATGTGATTTAAGTAAAGTCCGCTGGTTTTTACATCTGATTTGACTAATCATTTGCATGAAGCGAAAGTTTGAAGAGTCCTAATCCTCTACAGAACAGCTAGACATATATGTCATGCCGCAAGTTGCGGCTCGTTCAACGTGGCAACAACAGATACATTTAAACTAATGTAAAATAATCTATCTTTAGGAGGTTCACTGAATCCCTGAAGAATCGACACTTTTACACACGTTCAAATGAAAGAAGCATGGTTGCCAAACTGCACGAGCCGAGCCCCCTCTATATACACTTCACACTAAATCCTGTGGATAGACTAAAAATAAAATGGAGATAAATACGGACTTTCACGTATGCAGTCAGTCCATTGCGCCGAGCGTTTATAATTCCACACGTTCATACGCACTGAATTATTTTTGCATGGTTAAGAGGTTATTCAAAAAGACGAAAAAAAAAAAAAAAAAAAAAAAAAAAAAAAAAAAAAAAAAAAAAAAAAGCTGCGGAAAGTTCATAATTAAAACTTGTTTTGCTGTTGTGCTACTCTTCCCTCACTCCCCCCCCGCCCCGTGAACCCTCTTGACGGTTACAGCACGTGCAGTTAATTTTCTGTGTCACAAAAATCTTGCACTCTTTCCGGTCGTGTACGACACGATTCGCGCAGCCCTTCCCCAACCCCCCGCGTACCACCTACGTCCCTTCAAACTGTCACACCTCCCCCCCCCCCCATTTCATCGCTTGACAGTGGAAAAGAACCTATGATTCTCAGGAAACACAGAAGAAAAAGTTACACCGGTGAGCCTATTATAAATTATAATGGAGAAGAATCTACCCATCAGTAGCGCACCGAGAGTTTCTTCATCTCTCTCTTTTCTCCATTAAGAAACGTATGTTAGACAAGGATGGACAAGGGGATAAACCCCCCCCCCCCTTCTGTCCTTTTCCTACTCATACATTCAAATGGGAAATGAGAGAGATGGAAGATATCCTGGTTGCGCCAGTGCTACCCATAAATTTAAGAATAATTATGAATCACCGAAAGCTCCCCCCTCCCCATTATAAAGCAACAGAAGAGCATAGTCTTAGAGCATTGATTCTTCGGAGGTTACGAAGGTTAAAGTGAGATTGCTCCTACGCAGGAGAGAAACAAAAACAAAACAAAGCAAAAAAATTCCCATAAGCCTCAATGAGTGCGAGTGAGGTAAATAGACGTATTATCACTCGCACTTACGCACTAAGCTTATAGCATAGTAAATTTCATAATATACGACTTTAATTCTCAACCAATTTTGCTCGTTTTGAGATCAAAAAACCATTTAAAATATTGCGCGGCTGCTGGCGTTCTTGAATGCCAAAACACGCTTTTCCCAAAAGCGACTGGTGGCGCTATCCATCGGATTGAAATATATAGAAAATTTTCGCCAGGAATCACGTTAAAACACCTTTATAGTGGGTTTATCAGTGAATTTTGAAACACAGAGGCGGTTAAAATATAGTTTCTTTTTGTAAAATTCGAAAAAACAAATTTGTTTTGTTTAAAATTATTGGGAGACAAACCCTCTAAGCGAAAGCGTCCTTCCTCACACAATTAACTTCTATTCCTCGCTGCACTTACTAAGCTTATGGTGAAATGAATTTTATAGTAAACGACTTTAATTCTCAACCAGTTTTGCTCGCTTTGGGCTAAAAAAAATCCATAAAATATTATGCAGGTGCCAACGTTTTTGAATTGTGCGTTCTTTCTTTGTTATCAATTCCAAAGGCCAAAACATGACTTTTTCGCAAAAGCGACTGGTGGCGCTATCCATCGGATCGATGGAAAAATTTCGCCAGGAATCGCAATGGAACATTTTTTTATGGGTTTATGAGTGAATTTTGAAACACAAAAGCGGCTAAAATATAGTTTTTTTTTGTAAAATGCGAAAAATTAATATGTTTTGATTAAAATTGTTGGGAGTCAAACCCTCTGAGCGAAAAGCGTCCTTCCCCACACAATAAACTCCCAACAAAAATGTGTTTTCTTCGGATATTGTAACACCTTTATAAAGTGGGTCAATGAGTGAATTTTGAAACACTCATAGGTGGCTAAAACGTAGATGTTTTGTAAAAATGCGAAAAAATAAATTTGCTTTTTTTAAAATTGTTGGGAGCAGTGGCGTAGCCAAGGGGGGGGGGGGGGGTCCAGGGGGTCTGGACCCCCCCATGACACCAAAATTTGTCCTAAAAAAAGGTAATTTTTTGCGTTTTCAGACAAATTTTTACCAAATTA
Source organism: Trialeurodes vaporariorum (assembly GCA_011764245.1). Taxonomy (NCBI): domain Eukaryota; kingdom Metazoa; phylum Arthropoda; class Insecta; order Hemiptera; family Aleyrodidae; genus Trialeurodes; species Trialeurodes vaporariorum. The sequence goes on from VMOF01000388.1 coordinate 68,393,050, forward strand.
GTATCTTTGGACCCCCTCCCCCCCATGACAATTTTTGGACCCCGAAACCCCCCCCCCCAGAAAAATTCCTGGCTACGCCACTGGTTGGGAGTCAAATCCTCTGAGCGAAAAGCGTCCTTCCTCACACAATAAACTCCCAACAAAAATGTGTTTTCTCCGGATATTATTTCTCTTCCCGCTCCACTGATACTACATGCAAGCATCCGTTGTCGACACCGCGCTAGTGTTGCCAGAAATTGTGGATTTTCCTATGAGAACACATAGGAAAGAGTGCAATTACTCCATTTAAACACATGAAAAAGATCGAACTATTGGGTGCTCGCCGCTTGGTGAACACCTTCGCATTCGACCTTTTACATGGGGGTTTAAATGGACACAGTACAGCGTTGCCAATTCGCACGCTACGCCTCTGATAGGAAAAGTTATAGGATCTGGCAACACTGCAGTTCACTCTCATGCTCAACAGATTCGTTTTCCCATATTATTTTGCCCGAACTTGCACTCTATCCCGAGCTATTTAAACCCGTGTTTCTGCCCAATGTGATTTTCAAAAAAACAATGCGAGCGGAAGAATGCGAATCAATAAAACTGACAATGCATTATTATTCCTGCTCCTAACAATCAACTACGTTTTTATACGCAGAGTTGAATTTAGAGAATAGAAATATATATATAAAAAAAAAAAAAAAAAAAAAAATGCCAGCCGTTAGAAGCCATTTCATACCACGCAACATTGGCAGATACAGGAATTTTTCTCTCTCACTCTCCTATCCATTTGAACGCATGCGTTAGAAAAGACGGAGATAAGGGCTTAAGTCACGTGATGGCCCCTTTGCTATCCTTTTCTAACACATCTGTTTAAATAGAGGGAGAGAGAGAGAAAAAGACACAAGCTCCTGCATCTACTCATGCCACGTAATTGGCTCTGTGCCATAGAGTTGAATATCGCGGTAACAATGGAGCATTTGCAGTCCCCCCTCTCTCCCCGTAGATTGTCAAATCGTATGTGAAATTCAGCGCAAAAAGCGATAAGCCTACAAGGGGAAAAAAGACTGGTAGAATTTACCATCTGCATATCTGATTTTGGAGTCTGCCAGCAAGTATGATAAATTTTACTAGATTATGAAAAATGTACGAACATATCACCTCAATTTACCACAAGGTACGTCGCATTTACCATACAATGGTAAAATTCACCATACTTGCTAACAGACGCTAAAATCAACTATGCAGATGGTAAATTCTACCAATATTTTTTTCCCGTATATCAAAAAAGTCTAAAATTTACTCCTCGTCATCAGTGGCGTAGCGTGCGATTTGGCAACGTTGCAGTTCGTCCTTAAACCTATATTCTCGTAAAAGGTCGAATGCGAAGGAGTTCACCGGACACCCAATCAGGGGCGGCTCGTGCTATTTGGCAACAATACTTTTCCTTCATTTGATTCTATGCAAAACAATCGATTCGATAGTGGAGCAGCGCTTCATCAGCATTCGATTGTTTTACATTGAGTCAAATGGAGGGAAAACATTGTTTCCACATTGCACGAGCCGCCGCTGCACCCAATATAGTTCGATCTTTTTCGTGGCGTTGAATGGACAAACTGCGACATTGGCATACGCACATCGCACGGCACTTATACGTATGTTAGATCCATCGATATTGACTGTGAATCATTTTTATTTGATCAGAATGAAACGAGGTGCGAGGAAGGGAGGTTTAATTAAACGGAGGGCCCAAGAAGAGGAGTGTACAGAGGACCATTGGGTGTGGTGGGAGGGGAGGGGAGTGGAGGGGAGAGGAGGGGAGGGACTTTTTACATCCCTTCTCGGGCGTAAACCAAAGACATCACTTTCACTTTTATGCGTGCGTCTAGACAAGACGCGCGAGAGTGCGGCAGCGGCACCGCGACTGTGAAATTGCAACGACGACGCCACGCGAGACCCCAAACCTGTGGTCTCGGGTTCGCCAATAAAACCTTGACAGACTTCACAACTTTCTCGGAGTCATAGAATGATGAGGGAAAGCTGCTTGTGAGAGCGGTTGAAGGGGTGGAGGAGACGAAAAGGCGTTATTCTCCACAGATTTGACCAATTATCGCTTTTCTTTGGCTCGTTCCGGGGAAAGAGAAACACAACAATTACCGGTTGGAGAGTAAAATGTTGATGCTTCCTCTCCCTCTCTCTCCCTCTCTCTCTCTCTCTCTCACTCTCTCTTCCTCTCTTCCTCTCTTCCTCGCTCTCTCTCTTCCTCCCCCCTCTCTCTCTTCCTCCCCCCTCTCTCTTCCTCCCCCTCTCTCTCTTCCTTCCCCCTCTCTCTCTTCCTCACCCCTCTCTCTCTTCCTCACCCCTCTCTCTCTTCCTCACCCCTCTCTCTGTCTCTCTCTCTCTCTGTCTCTCTCTCTCTCTGTCTCTCTCTCTCTCTGTCTCTCTCTCTCTGTCTCTCTCTCTCTCTCTCTCTCTCTCTCTCTCTCTCTCTCTCTCTCTCTCTCTCTCTCTCTCTCTCTCTCTCTCTCTCTCTCTCTCTCTCTCTCTCTCTCTCTCTCTCTCTCTCTCTTCGGGACTCTATACAAACTATCGGCATCATGATGACGCATCGGCAACCAACGCGCAAACACTCCCACAGAAAAATCGGATTTTATTTCCATGCCAAACGGTCTCCAATACGATCTTCTTCTACACGTTTTAAGACCCCGGAGAGAGGAAAAGGGGGGGCAGGCTGAAAGTTTTTACAGCTCTAAACTTTCTAAGCCGGAGTGCGATCAGAGCTTGTTGACTACCAAAGTTGCCCAGGTTCAGGTTGTCCAACTAAATTGTTCTTTAGGTTAACTTGAGAGGATGAACTGGAGAATAGATGTCGTGCCAGAAGTGTAGGCGCACCTAAATCGATAGTTTTTTTTTATCGAATATTACGTTAGAATCAATGTGTCATTTTGCTGCTGTAAAAATACGCAACAGACCCATTAAGATTAATTAATATTTATTCATAATTCCTGTAAACCAAAGGCGACATGGAGCAAAAAAGTAGTGGTTACCCGCAATGCATTGCCGAGAATGCTGCAAGAGGTGCAGGAACAGGGAAAGAGAAAGGGGGAGTGTGAGGTGAGGGGGAGGGGAAAATGAGGGGGTGAGGGGGTGAGGGGGTGAGGGGGGTGTATCCCCCTAATTCTGATCTTTTTCTGCTCCTTAGAACTCACTCGCGCATGATTATTATTGAATCGAGCTTTCAGTACATTTTTCAACCCCTATCTCCTTCTCTTTTCCTCGTCCATCTTGAACTATCCGTTATCCAATCATGGCTCGCTTCAGTGAGCTCATTCATACACACTCGCCGGCAAAAGGAAGAGGACAAATTACTCAGAAGTAGTAAAAGTAGTAGCAACGAGGAGGATGCATTGTGATAGCGGCTCCTTCTCATTTTTACTCCCGTTAAAATACTTTCAATTTGGAGCTATAAACGGGAAGATAGAGGAGTAGCCCCCTCCTCTCTGCCCCCTCTGCCCTACCCATCCCTCACACCGTACTGGGTCTTAAATGAGACAGCTCGCACACAGCTTTTTTTTTTTTTTTCCCCCGCTCTCCTTTTCCTTCTCGGCCCACCGGAACTGGAGAGAGGCTCGCGAGCGCCCGTCATCGTCGCCGCGTCCCTGTAACAAGTGCACCCTTCCTTCTGGGAGTCACCGACGAAGGGATAAGAGCACTTAAAATCACATTGCTCCGAGTATTTTCGTATAAAGTACTTTTAAGGCGCCTCACGCACTTATGACAGTTTAACACTGGTGGGGGGGGGGGATCTCGCGAATCTTTAAAAAAAAAACCGAATAAAGAAAGTGGTGGGGAGCATGATAATCTGTCATCATTTCATCACTTTTAAAAAAGAATACTACTTTCTTAGATAAGCTGAAGAGGTGGGGTGCCTTCGTTTTTATTGGTTGAAATCGGGGGGATGATACGAGAATCCCCGAAGGAGTTTCGCTAAAAATTGGAATGAAAAAAAGGGGGAGAGAGTGAGAGAGAGAGGAGAAAAGGTAAACTGGTGAAAGGCATCTAGTTATTTTATGTATATAGAGAGCTACGTTTTATGCCCGAATGAGGCTCTAACAAATCGGTTGGCTGAAGGGGAACGCTTTTCCAATCTGAACTTGATGCTGCTCCGATTGTAAGGAGCTACAACACATGAAGTGTGCTCTGCGCTTTTTTAAAATTCAGAAAAAAACCCTTTTACAAGGCCTCTCCTTTGGATCACCTTAAAAAATTCCCTTTTTCAATGGTGCAACTCCTGGCCCCCTTTGCTTTGATTTGAATGCTGCAACAAATTTATTTGCCTCTTGAATTTTGAAAGAAAACCTTAAATTTCTTTATCTGCAAAATTGTTAAAGATATAACTTCTATCATACGCACAAATATCGATTGCAGGCGAGGTACTAAAGAATCGTTTATTTTTCATAGGTTTGAATGGAGATAATCCATTGTTCGAGCCACCGCTGCCTCAAAACTGGAAATTTCGCTTAAATCTTGAGTTCCCTGGAATGTAGACTTGTTTATGGCACAAGTCTTTATCAAAAGAGCCCCCCCCCCACAAAAATGACACTAAAAATAAATTACATAGGCAGTTCCCAAAAAATACTGCCCTAATCTAATTCCGGGGGAAGGGGAGGCAAATACCTACTTTTCATGTAGGGTCAAAGTGCAAAAAATGCTTAACAAGACCAGTTCTGAGCTCCTTAAGGAAAAGATTGACCGAGTTCAGTGTCTTCAATGGGTGTCCAGCTGACAATTTCGGAGAATTTTGCAATCCCCCCCCCCAAAAAAAAAAAAAAAAAAAAAATAAGAAAGGCTACTGAAAACCAAATTCCTCCCGTTGCATGAAAATCACTAAAATTCCCTCTTCTGTATGTTGAAATAGAGAACACATTTCCAAGAAACGGGACGGGTTTTTAAGAGCCGGGTTCTGCACGGAAAATGCAAGACCCGAAACCAGTTCACAGGGAAGATGGAGAACGCAAGGGATTGTCTTCTTCCAAATTCCCCTAAAACCCCATCTCGCCCTTGCGACTATTTGCTTGTTCCAGGTTGGAAACAAGGAGATTCGAGAAGTTGTGGAGTCAATGACGAGATCAGAGCTGTTGAAAATTTTTCTAAACCCCTCAAGAAAGAAGAGTCAAGAAAACAATTTTGCAAAAGTCAAACGTTTGGAACGCTTTTACGGCGAAGGAAATTGAAAAGAAACAGGTTGGAGTCATCAAAGAAGAAATATCGGTATCAATCTTGGGAATTCTGTGAAATTTAAATTTTTTTTAAAAAACGATCGAATTTTAATTTTTTTTTCTCAAAAAAAAAATTTCTAAAAAATTTCGGGGTCGCTCGACACGTCCCTTTTTAAAACCTGTACCTCGGTCAATATTTTTTAGGGAGCTCAGATGGTCTTGTTTATTGGTATTACTAGCACTTTAAACCCCAACAAGTGCATTTTTTATAGCTCTACCATTCGCCCGGAAAAAAAAAGGGGGATACTTTTGGGACACCCTTTGTATTATCGCAGTTCAAAAAGGTAAACACAGAGACCTAACCTAAGGTTCCAAGGGGTGGGAATGGGCGCACTAAAACCTACTTTTTCAACAAAACTCCAAAATTCCCTCAAAATTCTCTTTATAGACAGTGTAAAATTTTGATTCGAGGGGGAGGGCTACAATTTTCTCAGATCCCCCAGCCCCCCCCCTGGGTCCACCACTGACAATTATGGAACTCGAGAATTAGAATAAAACCCTACAACAAAAAAAAAAAAAAAAAAAAAAAAAAAAAAAAAAAAAAAAAAAAAAATCAGAACGCTAGGCGTACTGCATGCAACCAATATTGACCTCCAGCGTGTTCCATGCATGACAAAATCAGCCTAAAATTCCCTCATTCTAGAGTGTGTTTGAAATAGAGAACTATAATTTCTCAGATAACGTACCTGTCCTTACGATGCCAGGGTTGAGAAGAACGGAAAATGCAATGACTCGAAACAGTCATTTCCAGCAAGATGAGAGAAGCAAGGACATCTCTAAAAAATTTCGTCTTTAAAAATTGCACCATCTCTCGGCTTCTATCTAATATAGCCTTTGTAGGACCAGGTTAATGTAGGAAATCAATGCTAGATTACTCAGATTTAGTGGGTAGTTAACTGTTCCTACGCCGCGGTGTTGATTTTGCCTACCCCTCTAATTGAAGGCACTGGACAAGGAACATTATTTGTCAAAAGTCTAACGTTTGGAATTAGCTTTTACGGTCAGAAAGAAATTGAAATTAGGTGAGACAGGTCTAGTTACAAAAACAGATATACTCGGGCGTGGTATCGGAACTCGGAAGTGTTAACAACAACAAAAAATAAAAAAAAAAAAAACGAAAGAAATGAAAAATGTATTTTTAGGAAATAAGCTGATATAGAAGACATGAAAAGGTAGCAGTGGCGTAGCGTGGAATTTGGCAACGCTGTACTGTGTCCATCGAATCCATGTAAAAGGTCGAATGCAAAGGTGTTCACCAAACACCCAATAGTTCGATCTTTTTCATGGGCTTAAGAACTGCTACGTTGCCAAATTGCACGCTACGCCATTGAGGTAGGTACTATGACCAGCAATAGTAAGTCCCTCATCAAAATTGTTCTTGCTACATTTCTCATGATTTCTTTATTATTTTTCGAAGAATTTTAGTTTTTTCAGGTTTACTCTCAATTGGCAATCCTGTTAAACTCTGAAATACTTACCTGAAAACTGCAAAATTCTCTGAAATTATCCGAGAGATTAAACGAATAATATTTCTACAAAAATACCCTCTCCGGCAGGTCACACTATTTCGTCCTCCTTCTCCATTAAAATTTTAATTCTGCGGTACACTAGAACGAAAAACCATTTTCGGTTACCTCTGAAAATATCCAAGTTTTTGCCGAGAGCTTAAAATTGACCGTAACGTTTTAAAGCTTTCAATAAATCATAATTGTAATTTTTGTTGACTCCTTCTTCTGCTCTTAAACGGAAATAACTAATAACTAACTCATCTCAAAAGTTTACAACTATATTAAAACGCAGCAGTATTTACGAGTTACTTGCTAAGCGTTACATCCAGTTCCCTATCAAATGATGAATGTCTGATGAAACAATTTTTGCTGATTTCTCTTTAATGCGCATAGACACGCAGAATTAAAAATTAGTGGATAAAACTTTTACCGTTTCAACGTTTCTCGTTTACAACACATTTTGCCGCGTTCATTTCTTCCCTGCTTTTATTTTCATCGTAGTTGTAACGTTGTAGGCAAACCGCATGCATGTCGAATAATTTTCATACCGTGAGCATTTAATTAGATTGCTCTTTCAATTTGTCTGGTAATAAAACGGATTGTTACGGTGACAGGCAGTTTAGTCTGGACACTGAAGAGTATCAGAACTAATCTAGAGTTAACTTGACAAAAGTAACTTGGGCGACACTCTCAGGGGGTGGCAGAATCAGGGTGATCAAGCAAAAAATAATAATAATAATATAATAATAAAATTGATAATTTTTATGGACGGCAATTCGCGGAGAGCGGCAAAATTTCAACCTCGGCCCGCTCCTGATGGTTACTCTCTTGCGATGCCCTAGGTTGAACACAAGTAAAGGTAAAGAGTTTAACGCCTTAACGATATAGTGTGTCCGGCTGATACGAACGTAAAACCATGCAGGTTTTCTCATCATAAGATACCTCTTTCTCACCCCTCTTGCAAGATTTTTCATGTATTTTGACCCGCTGATTTCAAATTCGGTCCTAGTTCTTACTCAAAATTCATACTTTTTCCAGAATTGCGAATTTATTGCTAAGAAGGCGTAATTTCGAATTTACGTAAAATCTAGGCCAGCTTATATTAATAAAAACTGATAGCATTTTTGAAATCAGCGTCTCAAAATACATAAGATAGCGATAATGAAATGAAATTGTAGGCGCAGAATTATTCTGAAGCGCTAAAAAAGTAAAAATAACACTGATGGTTGGTGAATGTCGCGGACAAATTGCGTCGTTTTTGATGCTTACTTAAAGGTAAATTACCCACAATTTCACTCCCATGCGCAATCCATTGCCATCCAAAGCAAGTTCAAATGGGTCTTTCACATTCCGGGGGAATGCATTGTGCATTGTGCATCCTCAATTTTCGACCTTTTCCATGACATAGAATGGACTAAATACAACGCACTATGGTCTGAGATCGAAAAAAGTGGCCAAAAATCAGTGACAAATATTAATCGAAAATCATCGTTTTCGACCTTTTAAAATTGATTTAAGACTTTCCGGTGACATTTTTATAATTAAATTACTAGTTTAAAGTGTTCTCTGTGATTAGAATTGGTCTTAAAAGTTTATAAAAGATGAATTGATGAGAAATTCACTTTCTGATTTTTGGCCAGTTTTTGACGATCTCAGACCATAGTGCAACGTTGCCATCAGATTGCACGTGCCAACACTGCGACAGTCCCATTGAAGACAATTAAAAATTATTTGATATAGCATCATGCCATGAAAAGTCCTCTCGAAGGAAACCATTTTCCCGACGTAACGCAAAAAAAAAAAAAAAATAGACGTGCGATCGTGAACATCTGCTTAGAAATAAAATTCCCGTCGTTTGAGTCGAAATAGCCGCGATGCTTTGTTCGGTTCGAATTTACCCCGTGCATCGGAACAAATGTGTCGGAAAGTACAGTTGAGCCCGAGAAGCATCTATAGTGAACGCGGGTGGTGTGGTGGTGGAAGGGGCGAAGGGGAGGGAGGGATGTCAAATGTATGAAGTGTTCCTTGCTAGTTTATAATCGAGATGGCTTTCTCTTGTTCGCCTCACAGTTTTTCCGAGGGGTTTTCTCATTCCTTCTCCGCTTAGCGTCGGAGTTTTCCTCCTGATTTATCTCCCCTCTCCCTCTACCCAGTCACTCTCTCTCTCTCTCTCTCTCTCTCTCTCTCTCTCTCTCTCTCTCTCTTCCTTTTCTCTCTCTCTCTCTCTCTCTCTCTCTCTCTCTTTATCTCTATTTATTTATCTATCTATCTATTTCTCTATTTCTCTCCCTTTCTCTCTCCCTCCTTATCTCTCTCACTCTCTTTCTTCTCACCCCCTCCCTCCCTCCAACTTCTCCGGCCTTCTTTCTCGCTCAATGTCTTTCATACAAACGTATCGAGTGTTTTCGTTTCACTTTATTTATATTTTAATGCTATCTATACTTTCCACAATTATGTTATGTAGCTCCGCTGTTCAGTCAGAAAGTTATATCATTTCAAAGAATGAAAGCCATACGTAATAGTTCAGATGGTCTTTTGAATTAACCGAGGTTATTACGGTAAAAGAAACTTCCCGAAAATGGGTTACAGTTGCTCCAAAATCGGATTGTGAAGTACATTGGCATTCCTGCGTGTGATGAGAATGACGATGAGTTAAATGACGGGTAAGTCCTGCGCGCATGCGCAATGAGCATATCCCGTATCATAGCCGTAGCCAGGATATCGTATTTCTCTCTCTTAGTTCATTTAAACTCGTGTGTTAAAAAAGGATGGATATATGGGCTGTCACGTGACTTCAGCCCGTCTTTTTTTCCTTTTCTAACACATGCAGTCAAACGGGCAAAGAGAAAGAAAGACACGTTTCTGGCTATGGCTGTGTTCCGCATCTATCCTCCATCTGTTTTCAGGCTTGTTACTCAGTTCGTGCAATCCATTGCAACCATGTTTTCTGCGATTCAAGCCCTTGTAAAACATCAATTCTTGGTAACAGAGCGAGAGAGAGAAAAGGAGAGAGAGAGAGAGAGGAGAGAGAGAGAGAGAGAGAGAGAGAGAGAGAGAGAGAGAGAGAGAGAGAGAGAGAAGAAGAGAAAGAGAGAGAGAGAGAAGAGAGAGAGAGAGAGAGAGAGAGACCGAGAGAGACCGAGAGAGACAGAGAGAGAGAGAGAGAGAGAGAGAGAGAGAGAGAGAGAGAGAGAAAAAGAGAGATATGGATGTCTTGTTGATATGTCTCATAACCTAATGACCCGCCACTAATCCTCGCGAACGGGGTTGCTGGAACAGAGCAAAATAAAAACTTCGCCCACTCCCCCGTTGATTTTCAAAGTGAATAACCGGGCGGGGCGGATTCCCATTCTCTCTAGCATCTGGTAACCTTGTTGCGTCTTTGAGACGCATCAATTCCACCGTGCAACCCGCGCGTAACCCCGCACAGTGGGGCGAGTCAACGGGACAGTCCGGACATGGCGTGGCGACTTTGAATATGTATATCTTTGTTAATATAATCAACGTAGAAGTTTCAGAATGGTTTCATTGGTTTTATCGTAAAATTTCTCACAAGAATTATCATAAATAATTTGCACTTTGACTGTAAAAACACTCAAATTTGCATTTTTAGCAGGGCTGCCGTTTTGCGTATAATCAATGTTATTTTTCTATTCACCGATGATTCCACCGGTTGAGGAAAGATTACACAGTTCAGTTTATTGTATGACTGTAATGCACGAAAATACTCTAATCTGTAATCTTTCCTTAATCGGTGGAAACTCCGTTGATTAATTAAAATATCCGCAAGTTTTTTAAAGTCATCGACGACTCCACCGGTTGAGAAAAGATTACAGATGCGAGTATTTTAGTTAATTACAGTCATGCTCTGAACTGAACAGTGTAATCTTTTCTCAACCGGTGGAATCATCGGTGAGTTGAAAAATAGCATTGATTATACGCAAATCGGCAGCCCTGATTTTTAGTCATGCGTATTCCATGTCCAACCCCTCTCTCTGATTTGCTCCACTGTGCCGCGTCTCATAATTGAGTCACACCGAGATTTAAACTGCGGGGAGACTTCGAAATTACTCGTGGATTTTTAATGCTAATTCGCTTCTTTATACCTAATTCTTCGTTCCCCCCTGCCCCAGCCCCACCCCTCACCTGATATTGCAACATTTCCCTTAAGAATATTCATTTAACGGACATTACTCCGTTCCTCGTCTCATCATCTTACCGAAAGTTAACTCAACCCCCTCATTGTAGCCCCGGCATAGTGCAGTCAGGAAGCTCTGTCTTTCTCTTTCTCTCTCTCCCCCTAGAATCTCTCTTATTCTCAGTATAAGTATTTATAGTTCTCTGTTTTTGTACATAAAAGTGTACCGATGGAGCGTTGAAATGAATCAAATTCTCTCTCTCTCTCTCTCTCTCTCTCTCTCTCTCTCTCTCTCTCTCTCTCTCTCTCTCTCTCTCTCTCTCTCTGCCCTACGCCCCCGTTCTTGTGGGGTTTTTCCATAAGACCCCATGTTAATTTAAAATTAACCTAACCTAACCTAACCTTAAAAAGCCTTTATTTGGAGTTTTTTTCCCCTTGTAGGGTTGAAAAAAAGTAACCCTTAAGTCCAAAGTAACCCATAAGGTTGGTTTGAGGAGCAAGGTGGTCCTCTCAAGGACGGGGGTGTGCTGCCTCTTCTCTCTCTTCTCTCTCTCTCTCTCTCTCTCTCTCTCTCTCTCTCTCTCTTTCTCTCTCTCCCTTTAATTCTCCTAACCTTCTTATATTTACTTATTTATTTAAGTAGTAGTCGCAGAATAAATTTTGGTTTGAGAGGTGCCTTCGAGAGTTTGCGTTTTGTTTATTTAAACCTATTAAAGAGCTGGAACGATTGAGTGAGTGTTGAACACCCCCGAATTCTACCTTCTACACGGGTTTAAATGGGCAACGTTTTCTGATCGCTGGATTGTGCCCTACGCTACTGCTGGTCAATTTAAATGTTAACCCGATCTGATTCGTTGCTTCAAACCAACTACTTCTCACAAAAAGTGACGTTTACAACATGACCTTTGATTTAAAGCACCTGTTAACTTAGGATCTTATTTCCTTTCTATACCATACCGACCGAATCAAAATTAACCTCTCAATTATGGACCCAGTGTTGCCAGATCGAGAGTAAAAAGCCGTATCGTCCCCATTTAAATAAATGTAAAGCGTACGGGGTTTTCACCCCAATCTGGCAACACTGTATGGACCAAGCCCGAGTATACTCGTCTCTTTCCTTAAGTCTATCTCACATTGTGCCAGTATCATAATTCCGAATAAACACAATTCTCAATGTAGTATAAACAAGATAAGGTTTCGTTCGGGCGCCTTCAATTCGTCGTATACGCAATTCCAGCTCCCCCGAGTACGAACAGTTAACTACCTTCCCTATATATAAACGGAAAAGTGACGGTCTTGTGAACTAACCTGGTCTTTGAAGGGTTTAAAGTTGTAAAAGGTCGGGGATTGAAGCGTAAAACGACGACCTATATATTACGTAAAACTGAATCCGTGATTATTCAACCCTATTTTGATGCCCGCAGCGGTCAATTTCATATGGATCAAGGCTTTGATAAATGTAGTATGTATGAGTTCAATAAAACTGTCCACCGTTGTTGGCGTCATACTTAAAGCGGGTTCAATCAAAAACAAATGGAGCGGGAGGAGAAAGGGGGGGGGACGCGGTCAAAACTCAAACGCGTCATTGTAAGCAATTCGACATTTCCTTCCTTCAAATGCAACGACGATTCTAAAGCAATTATGGTTTCTATTCTTACCATGAGATTTCTTAGAGTTCCGCTCTACCCTCAGGAATTTTCTCTTCGCCAATTTTCCTTGAATACCCATCAGAAAATATTTGATAGTCCTTTTATTGTTTGAATTTACCCTTCACTGCGCATTTTTTTTTTTTTTTCTTTTTTAATAACCAAATATGTTTATTCAGAGTAGTATGGGGTACTAAAATAGGGAAAAATAGCGATTTTTTTTTTTTATTCATTATTTTTCATAGAAGAGAGGCTGTAAATTAATTGTTGCAGATTGACCAACCGTGCATATTTTCTGTTCCTAAATGTTTAAATACACTTTTAAAGTCTTTGTTCCTAATTAGGAACGCTGCGCAGTGAAGGGTTAAGAAGATAGCTTAACGCAACAATACTCTCCCAAGTTTTTTACTTCCGTAATTAAATACTGAAAAGAAAAACTGAAAATGTAACGTACTACGAGGCGTTTACGAGGCTCGTAAACGCCAGAATGGGGCTGTTTCACTTTCAGGCTTTTGCTATAATCGATTTAATTCATGATTCTGGCGTAAAAACTTGCAAAAATAAGGATGGCAGCACTAAAAACTTCCGAAATCCACTCATATATTATGGAAAAATTCTCATTAAAAATCATCAAAAAAATCTCAGCATGAGTTTTGGAACCTGATTTCATGTTGATCTCATGCTGAGCTCAAGATGATTTCGACTCATCATGAGATCGTTATGAGATCAACATGAAATCAGGTTCCAAATCTCATGCTGAGATTTTTTATGAGGATTTTTACCAGGAATAGTTAACGGGGCTCTTGCAAACTTTTGCTATAAGCAAATGAATAGTTAGATTTGACGTAAAAACCAGCAAAAATCACAAAAGTCACATCAACTATTCCTGGTAAAAATCCTCATAAAAAATCTCAGCAAGATATTTGGAACCGGATTTCATGTTAATCTCATGATGACCTTATGATGAGTCCAAATATATCTTGAGCTCAGCTTGAGATCATCATGAGATCATCATGAAATCATCATGAGATCATCATGAAATCATCATGAGATCAACATGAAATCAGGTTCCAAATCTCATGCTGAGATTTTTTTGATAATTTTCTATGAGAATTTTTACCAGGGTAAACTCATACGCATTTCTTGCGTCAGAACATTATAATCAGCGGTAACTGCGAGGAAACACCAACACTAAAATTATTCGGATGAAAAAAAAAACAGAGGGTTTTCGTGTCCGGAAAACCACAATTTTACGATCTACTGTGTGAGGGGGAGGGGGAAAGGGTATTCCTCTGAAAAAATTCAAAGATTGAAATTGCTGACAAAATGAATGGAATATTTGATACGCCCATTCAACTCATTGCGCGATACTCACTACAAGGACCGCGCGCATAGCCAGATAGCCACCTTTTGAAATTCGCTATCGCAGTAGGTATCGCTAGTCTACGAGTATAATGATATACCTATATATAAAACGGAAACCGGCATTGGATTATATTTCCGGTGTATTTTTCAGCCGCGTCGAACTGCCGCGAAGCGCGAGCTCCAATTTATCAGCAAGTACGTATGTATATGTCTGCATGATTACTTGAAGCACAAAGAAGCTGTAAAAAAAAAAAAAAAAAAAAAAAAAAAAAAAAATCTTACCTGCACAGTGCACACCCCACAGCCTTCACCGCTTTGGGAATCTTGCGAGAGCTCGCTCATTTTCAGCGTCCTGAGCTGAGCTGCTTTCCAGTTTCCCTACTCGATTTTGCGAGCTGTTTACTTCATCCTTTGAGCATTTCTCCTTTCTCGCTACCTACAAACTCCTTTTACCTTTTCTTTTTGGATATTTATTCAGATGATGCGTGCATCGGAAGCTCGCCTATTTATCCTTGATTTTTTTCTCCTTTCCTTCTTTTCTCTCCTTCGTATCCTATAAACTTCCACGTTCAATTCTCTCCAATTTAAGGGCGAGCGCTCCTCATTCCTCGTCGAGTTACTGCCATTTTGTAAATCCATTGAGATGATATAGTCTTCTCTGTACAGGGTGTTTCAAGATCAAGATTCACAGTAGCGTCATTTGGAGGGGGGCAGGGGCACATCCCAAAATTTTCGCTCACACAGAAAATTCAAGAAGTAAAAAAAAAAAAAAAAAAAAAAAAAAAAAAAAAAAAAAAAAAAAAAAGTTGTCAAATTTAGTGAGTATATAAGTGAAGAGAGTTTACAGTATAAAGAAAGAAAATGTTTATAAAAGAGTTTCCCCCCAAAAGTTGCCCAAATTTTAAGTGAAAAAGGTCATTTAGTGTCATCAATTCCGCCTATGTATAGTAGTATGCCAGTGCAAATGGTGTCTAGTGTAGCGATGGCTGTTTGAAATTGAAGTGATTTCCTGCTGAGTTTTATTAATGAGTGGTTTTTGAACGTTTTGTAATGCGCGCATCGTTATTTTCAATTGTTAGCCGACGGAATTCTGGTCGGAGAACTTCACAGAACGCTTTTTTCAGGGTAATAAAGTGAAAAGAACACAAATTATATAAGTTTTTCATACAAGACTTGGTCTTTTATTTTAGTGCATCTTACCATAATGTTGCTTACGTTTACCGGAAGTAGTGAGTGTCATCTTATGGAAGTTTTTTGTAAATCGTTTCCAGGACCTTTGGTCATCACTGAGGAGGGGGGGGGGCTTGTAAATAAAACAGAGGATGAGTGAGGACCGAGCACCCTCAATGCTGCTGACCCTTTGTCATGATCCTGTGCTTAACCGGGCCTGAAACGCGGAGGATTACGCTCGGGTGGTCGACAGTATTGTCTACATTCTGGCGAGCCATCACAACAGTCCTCATTTGGCGTATGTCTGCTTCTGCAATTGTTGTCATTGCATGGGATCCCAACTGCCGACCCAAACATGGTCACCACCGAGAGCACAAAAAATAGCAGATCGAAGAACTTCATGAAGCTGAAATGAACAAAACCCAATTGCGTTAGTTTAAGTCGGATAAAACAATATGCCTTTTGATATTACTGAAAAAAAAAATGCAAAGAAAAGCACCCGCTTGGTTTTTTGTGAGTCAGTGGGGCTATAGGGGATTGGAGAGTTGATTCTTGCATAAAAGCCTGTAAAAATGACGATGAGGGAGACCGGGGCACCATGGGCCCTTTTTATTTGAAGCTAAAAAAAGCATAGAAAGCATTGCATGCCATCAACCATTGTTTTTTTACAAAGAGACTACCCTGTATACTTTCATAATCTATGATGGTTTTTGAAAAATTTTAACATGTCTGCTCAAAAAAAAAAAAAAATTAAAAAAAAAAAAACCCATGGTGCCCCGGGCCGGGGCACCATGGGTCCAGAAAAGGAATACTGAAATCGATTGAAAAAACAACAAGAATTTCACCAAAAAAACGACCAAAGTTGTATTTTCTAAAAAGAAGTTAATCTTAAAGCATTTAACATAAAAAAATAGCTAAATAATTTTGGAACAAAATTGCACTAAAATTGGTTCGCAAAAAAAATTGTTAAAGAATCAGTCAAAAATATTTTTTTTTTAATTATTCAGGGTCATAAAGCCCCTTTTGGGACTTTCTTTTATAGTTACGAACCATACCTAAAACAAACAGAAAGAGAAAATAGATAACTAAGTTTGTTATCATTAAAGTATTGGAGTATTTGAAGACCCATGGTACCCCCGATTGAAAGGACTCATGGTGCCCCGATAGGGATTCACAAGATAAAGGCAAAATCTAACCTATAAATAATTGAGATAACTGTTCCCTCTTTTGAGGGAAATTCCTTACGAGTGTAAGGATGAAAAAAATGTTTGACTGGAGTTGCCTGAAGAGTAGTCCGACACTTGAAAAAAAAAAATTGTCGCATCAAAATAAGTAGATTTTTTCCTTCTGAAATTTTCAATCCCGTTTTTTCACCTTTGATATGAAGTTTAATCATAACAAACAGGATGGGTGAACATAACCTCTTATAATGATCACTTGACAGCGGTAGTGCCAACCTAACTATATTGAAAGTCACTGAACCAGCAAAAACCCATGGTGCCCCGGGACCCATGGTGCCCCGGTCTCCCCTACGCTAAAAAAATCACAAAATTCACTCTCAGAATCGGGCTTAGTGGCGGAAAGACGCGGGCAGTGGCGTACGCAGGGTTTTAAGCGTGCCGTATACATACGGTACGCTTCTTGTTTTCATTTTCATATCTAATATATAGGTTGCATGCCTTGCTTATGGCAAAACTTTGGCGGGAAAGGTTTGAAAAATTAAAAACGTATTTTCTTAAAACTGGTTTCATTAATCGTTAATTTATTGCTGCAATCCAGGAGGTCTCGGCGTCTATTTTCTTAAAATTGTAAAAGTTTTGGTATTTCTGTTAAATTCATTAAAATATTAAGCGTCAAAGTTGAATTCCTTTGAACGGGATTTCTATACAGGTCCAGCAACCTAAGTCATTTGTGCCAACCTACTAGTCGAAATTCCAAGGCAGGAGGGGGTGGAAACATCTCCCACAGAAACCTTCTTTGCCCCTCGCCTTTGGGCTCCATCGGTCACAAGATTTCTTCACGGTGCATTAAGCGGTCGAGACTCGCAGGGTCTGAAGACTCATAAAAGTGTCAAAATCTGTTTGAAGAGGGTTTCGAAAAGAAGTGACGGTGAGGTATTGATGAAGAGTGGGAGGGGTATAGAAAAGAGAGGGACTCATTCATATCCTTAAGTAGACCTGTTTAGTGATGACGTCACGATCAGAATTGGTTCCAAACAAATGCTCTATCTCGCTCACTCTCGTGGATTTACCTATAAGAAATCAGATCCAAATTTTCGAACGCAAATTCATGCTAGTTAACCAACAGTTTCCTCAAATTTTATTTCACCATTAGATTCCACGTGCCTTAAGGTATCTTTTCACTGTAACATAATTCCTAAAAGATCACAAGCGAATTTACAATTACAGTTATACCGAAAGATGTTCTACGTTTTGTCCTTGTCTTACTCACGGTCTCTTATGGGAGTATCACCGCCATGACACTCAATCAATCTAACTTATTCTCTTCGTATCGAAGATATTGTTCGAGGTATAACACATGTGATGGTGCTGATGAGAACATACATGTGACACACGTGATGGTGCTTATCCTAGAATTTTGTGCTCATAAGAAACTGTGAGTGTGACAAGGACAAAACATAGGATTTTCTTCGATATAACTGTGATTGTGCATTGATGCGCGATGTTTCAAAAAGTTTGTGGTAGCGGGCTCATATTTTATCACTGAGAAAAAAGTGGCTGTTAAACCTGTAAGAATAGAACCATAGATGTGTGCCTTATTTCAATCATAAGATCTATCATTGCTACAGTCAGCGGGCTTGAATCTACACGAATTCCGATTGACTCTATGGAATTTCGATTATTACTAAGGGAAATAAAGCGCGGGAATATATATCCTATCGGAAAATTCATTGAAACAATCGGAAATTTTTATAAGGGACGTGGAACCCTATGGTGTGATAAACACAACTGGTGTAAAGAACATGTTGTTTACTAGCACTTGTATTTGGAAATTTGGATCGTGTTTCGTATGGAAAAACCCACGAGAGCGAGTGAGACGGAGCTTTTGTTTGGAACCATTTTTTTTTTCATGACGTCACACTAAACAGGTCTATTCATTGTAAACATTTGAAATTCTGGGGGATCGGCAAATTGAAAACCCCTCAATGAGCGCGCGTCTATGCAATCAAGAGATTTTTGAGGAAATTGTGGGCGTTTTGTTGAAAAATAGGTTTTTAAGATCCAGAACAAAGGGAGGAGGGTAAAATTCGCATTAATAGCTCTAGAAAGTGAGAGGGGCTGTCACGTGTCTTCCACCCCTGGACAGCCTCCTCGCTGCGGCTATGAAATTGACTCTGGAATAACTTATTTACCTGTCCTAAAAAGTTCCTCGCGTGTACAGTGTTTTTCGCTGGAATCTTCTTCAAATTTTGGAAACTATAGGTCCATATGGAACTTTGCTTTTCCAACACGAAAAATGATATCGACCGACGGCAACAGAAAAAAAAAAAAAAAAAAAAAAAAAAAAAAAAAAAAAAAAACCATAATAATATTACAATGCGTTATAATGAATAATGGCATAGTTTTAACTGTAAAATGTCGATACTTTTCAAGAAAATAAATGGGGGAGGGGGCAGGGGGAATTAAAATCCACAAACGTCTTAAACCTCCACGCCTACTAATCTATACCTCTAGAATGCTTGACGTGTAAAGAGCACCTGAAATGGCTAGTTCTGTATACAAAAATACATCTGTATTAAAGGATTATTTTTTCATGAATTCGCAAGTGTTCCATTTATGCATATTACATATCTACATCGTGACAATCGCAATAAGTGCTGACAGCACCTAAAACGGATAAAAAAGAAGAAAAAAAACTGTTTATTATTTAGAATCTCGGCTTTTCCGAATATGACACTTTTTGACTTCAAAAGAACGCAACCTCAATTTTGATCCCTGAACAAGACGTTTAAAAGGTGGAGGGATTTAGAAATAGCTATTGCCTACAGTTTATCTGGGTAAAAAAGATCGAGCCTTATCAAATAATTTTCTCTTTTCAGCTTTCAATGGGTTTGTTGCAAACTTTTGCTACAGCGCTATAGAGTTTTGATTTTTATGTAAAATCGCCTGAAAATTACATTGGCGGCATCAAATAGTCATAAAATCCACTAATACACCCACAAAACGCATTACAAAGAAAGCCAAAATGGCAGTCATAAAGCCGAACAATCTGTGCACGCGCACGACGAACATCAAAGACAGGCGACCCATTTTCCCCTTTTTCGTTGAAAGGGGGGAAAAGAAAATATCTCTACAGTCAAACTGTGATTTTAAAAATTTGCATGGTCAAGATGTGGTCTTCTGTGAAGGGGGCGGGGGGGGAGCAAAATATCAAGAACAGGGTGTTTCAAAACTTAAGTGCCAAACTTATGGAGTGTATTTTTGGAGTCAACATATATTATATAAGACTTTATTTTCCTACATGAATATGTGCTGCAAATGTTTCTCTTCTG
The DNA here is from genome assembly GCA_011764245.1 of Trialeurodes vaporariorum. Taxonomy (NCBI): domain Eukaryota; kingdom Metazoa; phylum Arthropoda; class Insecta; order Hemiptera; family Aleyrodidae; genus Trialeurodes; species Trialeurodes vaporariorum. The sequence goes on from VMOF01000388.1 coordinate 68,412,654, forward strand.
AGCTAGAGCCCTCCAGAGTTTTGAAAACAAAAAACAAAAAGCAAAATACAAAAAAACGAAAAACAAACACAAAAAAACAACGCCTTTGACTCATCTCCTTATAGATACATCTGATCTAAATTTATTTTTTTCATCATTTCTCACCAAAAACAAGCTCAATCGGACAGCACTTGTCACAAAAGAACCGAGTGACATTTTTGATAAAATTGAGTTATTAGCCTCGTTTATGCGAGCATCTCAACCCGGGTTCTAGAACCCGAGTTCAGCTGAACCCGAGTTGAGCTGCTCGCATAAACACTTCGGATCTCGCTGAACTCGGGTTCGACTCGATCCCGATTCAAACCCGAGTCGAGTCGGTGAACTCGGGTTGAGATTTCACGCATAAACACCTCGGAGTTCATAACCCGGGTTCACGCGGCATCGATGTCACCAATCCGAGCGAGGTTAAACACGCGTCTTATGCGGTCGCACTTTGTCCGTACCGCACCAAGCATCGCCGCCATTTTCGTCAAAAATGTAAACAAACACAGTAAAGAAGAAGAAAGAAATCCTTTGAACTCGAGTTCAAATACACGGGTGTTTATGCGCAAATCCAAGTTGGACCCAGGTTGAAACTCAACTCGGGTTGACTCAACCCAGGTTCAGATCTCTCGCATAAACGAGGCTATTGATTGATAGACCTAGCTATACTGAATCTCGAAGCAACAAGTGCTCCTTCTAATAACAACTATTTCCCGTCAAAATTCCAGGTAAAAGTGAGCTGGTGAGCCTCATTGATGTCATTGTCCATATGATGAAATAAAATGAGAACTTAGTTCCTTTTTCTGATTAGGTTAAACCTTAATCCGAGTCACGTAAGGAACCAACTCCGACTTGGTTCCTTTTATAGAATTGGGAACGGACTTAAGTCCGGATTAACGGATTTTTAAATAATCAACAGTGTAAACCAACTCTGCTGTTTGGTTTCCCTTAGAGATTCGTTTTTCGTGATTATGCCAAAAAAAAGAAGAAAGGAACCAAGTCACTTAAACGCTAAAAATTAAGTACCTTTCCTGCATAGGAAATTCCACTTTTCCGGTGTTGAAATGCAAAAACATAACACGGTAGTTGAATTAAATCAAAACGTAAGTAATTCCAAGTTTTTTTTTAGATGCTACCTCTTCAACTTTAGACTCAATTTTCTCGAGAACAGCTCCATGTCACTTGGTTCCTTTCTGATGAATGCTGTCTAATTATTATCATTGCTAGCAAAAGCATTAAAGCTGTTCAGACTTTAGTGGCACGCTTTTCCAACACCTGCGTGTTGGAATTTTCCCTGCTTTTTTTTTTTTTTTTTTTTTTTTTTGGAGGGGCTTGAACTGATTAGTGTTTGACTGAAAATTAATAATGGGGCTCTTCAGTAGCGCACCGAGAGTTTCTTCATCTCTCTCTTTTCTCCATTAAGAAACGTATGTTAGACAAGGATGGACAAGGGGATAAAATCCCCTCCTTCTGTCCTTTTCCTACTCATACATTCAAATGGGAAATGAGAGAGATGGAAGATATCCTGGTTGCGCCAGTGGGGCTCTTGCAAACTTTTGCTATAGGGGATAGAAGAGTTGATTCTTGCATAAAAACCTGGGAAAATGTCAATGAGTACCACTGAAAAATCACGAAATTCACTCTCAGAATCGGGCTCAACGGCGGATGGACGCAGGTATCACATATAGGAGATTTCCATATAAACTGATACATATCGCTGTGCTTCCGCTGAGAAAGTGACCCATTAGACAGGAATCTTCCATGAAACCTGCCTTGAACCTCCTTATCATCTTGCCATTATAGCATTTATGTGAGTTTATTTCTACTTCTACTAGCTTATTACTTACTTAGTGTGATTTTCGTGATTTTCGCTGGTTTTTACATCAGATCGGACTATTCATTTGCTCACAGCAAAAGTTTGCAAGAGCCCCATTATACAATAATAACCCCCCCCCCCCCTATACCTATAGGTATTGAAATAAAAGTAGGTGTGATTTTATAATTATGTGGCGTTATCAGTCTTACATTGAGTTAGACGACGCACAGTGTTCGGAGCGACCCAGATCCCTGGCGGAAACCTCTAGAATGCTCAAAATTTATTGAAACTTGGTACTTGAAGGTTTTTTATGTCGTAGATTTCATTTTTGATATCAGATTTAATTTTAGATTTCATTAACAAATTTTTTATTTTTATTTTCGTGAAAATGACTAAGTCCCACACAAGCAGCAAAGCCACTTTTGAACACAAAAATAAGAAAAAGGGGCAGGTTCGGGCAGGACATTTTTGCTGAAACGATAAAAAAAAATGTTTTTCTGAGCTCTCCTAGCCTTATTTCCCCGGAGCAATGCGAGAAAAAATAGATATTGACACGTAAACATGGCTCATCTCACGATCGTGAAAATGACTAAGTCCCACACAAGCCGCTGAGCCACTTTTAAACACAAAAATATGAAAGGGGGGCAAGTTTGGGCAGGGTTTTATTGCTGGATCGTTCAGAAAAAATGTTTCTCTGAACGTTCTTTGCCTTAGATTTGCGGAGCAATGCGAGGCATTTTTTTTAACGTCCTCCAAAAAGGGCGCAAGTGCACATGAAAAGTCGATTTTTGAGGGGTCCAACCCCCCTCACAATAAACATGAAATAAATGTTTAAATGGCTTGAAAGTAAGTTCATATGCCCTAAATGAAGTACACAAGGCTGAATTGGAATATGAGTAAAAGAGTATTGTTTTTTTTTACAATTTTATATAAACCCACCCAAGTTGACTCAAAATTCGCGTCAAAACCTGTACTTTCACATGTGTGTGGGGGCAAAATTGGGACTTCTAAATTCATCAAATATGGCTGAAATGCATGTTCTAGACTCTTTAGAAGGGACGTAAGGCCTTTAAACCCACTTCTGAGCCGATTTCAAAGTTGAGGTTTCTTCCGGAGATCCGGGTCCCTCCGAACACTGTGCGACGGTAGTAATGTCACAAAGTCGTTCTCTGAGAAAGAAAGCATCGGAAAATTTAGTGTTTCATTTTTCACTATGAAACGAATGTGGTATAAAAATATAGGTATGCCCAAAAATCCGCACGCGTCAAGTTTTTCTTTCTTTTTCAAACAGTCGTAACTTTGTCAATCTTTGTCTTTGAAATGTGCTCATATTGAGCTCAATCGATATAGGAAATCAGTTGATCTTTCAAACGTGACCAAGATCTAATCGCTGATTTGCTTCGTTTTGAAGTTACAGCATTATAGTCTCGGTTCTTTGGGACACTCTTTGTAAATGGTATGCATAGATAATAAAACAGAATTCAAATTCAAAGTAGGGTCAGTAGGTATCTTAAAACTTTGGGCACACTGATCAAAGTAACCGGCACTATATCGATATACCGAGCACTCTTTGGGTAAGAGAATCAAAGTCTTTGGTTCTCCTGCCTAAAACTTTGGTTCTCTGCCCAAAGAATGCTCGGTATCGATATAGTGCCGGTTACTTTGATCAGTGTAGGTATATTTGTATAAAAAAGAAAAATGAGAAATCGAACCGAAAAAATTGTCACCTGAGCTCACGGAGGTGGCGATCTTTGACAGGAAAGATTCAGCACGAGAGAAACTGAAACAATTCACCGAGTGCAAGAAAAAACCAATTCGAGGAACTGAAAGCGATGCTTTTAAATCGTTCACATCAAGGAAAACATGGGGAAGGCATGATTAGTTAGGCGGCAGATATTATATTTGAAGCGTGACAGTAAAAAGTGGCTTGTTTAAACATATTCCAACCAACTGTGTTATTTACATTTCGTGGAGTTTCCTCCAACTTTGCCTATTGTACTCAGTACTGTTCGGTACAATGCTGTGAAATGTTCAAATTGTTTGCCAAATCTGGCAAAACTGCTGATGAAGCTTTTCTACTTTCAAGGCAAAACTTCAAACCAAACACAGATTTACGCATGATATAATATGGAACTTGGCAGGTGTTTCCGCAAAGTTTCGAATCAGTCAATCAATTTTAAACAGTCTGGCCATAAATACTGTCCCACGCAAAAACACATTTTTTGAGGAAGCGATTGCCTAAAAAGTATGAAAAAAAGATACGTACATACTATAAAACGTCTTATTTTCACGTTTTTGAATATTTGAACAGATTTGACAAATTTGAACTGAAGCGCGTACGCGAGCAAAAATAGTCAGACAAAGTCGAAGTGCCGATAAACGCTCAGTTTTGCGTTTGGGGCTTGACATTTTTCAGACAAGAAAAACAAAAAACAAGTAGGCTTTTAAACACGCCGCGCGTTAAGAATGCGGTTGCACGACCTCAATCAATCCGAATTTTACGGAAAAATCATGATTCTAAATTGTTAAAGCAAAAGTACGCAAACCCTTTACAAGTGTATTTATAACTCCACTCTTCTGGTTCGAATTTTCAACAAAGATTACCAATACATACAGATATGGCATTAGCCATCTCGCCCGTGTTAAGTGAAAAATTGATAAAACGCCGGCCGTGATACAACCGGGCATACAGAGGGGATCATAAAGATTAGAGAATTCTGGTTCGAAAAGATGACGTTTCCCACTTTTCCTGTGTTTGTTTGCGGAACTAGAACAAACACGGAACATGAATAACAGACAAACATGGAAAATGTAATCTTTTCTCTATAATCTTTATGATCCCCTCTGCATGCCCGGTTGTATCACGGCCGGAGTCAACTTAACAAAATTCGGGCTAATGCCATATCTGTATGTATAAGTAATCTTTGATTTTCAATTGAATAGCTAATTTTCCTACAAATGGCGATACTAATATTGTATCCATCCGGATGTAGTACTCGCTCGGCGGTAGTAGTGTCATGAAATAATCCTTTCGAAAGAACCATCAGGAAGTCCTCGCCTCGGCCAAACTCCATAGAATGAAATGTGACGCGTGAGAATGACCAGGTGCATCTTCAACCCCCCCCCTCCCACTCCCTCCCCCGGCCCCTCTTGCCCCCACCAGCGTCCGCGTCCTTGCCAGCCCACCCTCCACCACTATTCTATTGCAAGTCTCTAGAATCCTCCACTGAGATTTGTAGGATTTATTTCCTACGATTGTCGCGCGACTCAACGCAATGCTTCCGCCGCACAGTGAAGCGAGTTAATGAGAGGAATCGAACATGGAAAAAATTAATAAAAATGCAAAGATTAATGTTTTTACCGTAAAAAAAACAAACTATGATGAGTGGTTCTTAAAAGAGATTTTACAATAAAATCAATGAAACCACGTTCAAACGTCTAAGTTGCGTATTAACAAAGGTTATACGGATTTCAAGTCACAACGTCATGTCCTGCTTTTCCCATTGACTCGCTCCGCTGTGCGCCGCGCCTCGCAACCATGCAATAACCGCAGATCTTAAGTGCTTCTTCGGTAAGGAACGAATTGAAGAGAGAGTGAAAGGGGAGGGGCGGAGGGAATGCGAGAGAAAGAAGTGTCTGAAAATTGCAGGGTACACCTTTGTTGGCTGTCTCCCTCCAGCTGAGTCAGAGTAGCGACGAGAAGAGCGGTTAAGCGACCGCGTTCTTTCTGTTGTTTCATTTCTTTCGGCCTAATATAATACGTAATGGTGAGGAGCAGATTGGGAGGGGGGGGGGGTTAAGAGTGAAGAAAGGTGAGTGAGAAATAAAACTTTCAATTTTTGGTATGACCCGGCCGCCCCTGAAAATTATACTGTCCTTACAGTTTCCTTTTTAGGTGCTGTCGCGTAGCAAAGCACCTTATGCTATCGTCGCTGTCCGTACGTATGTATGTATGTGACGCTCAGTTTGTGCACGCGAAAAGTGCTAGTAAATATTAATCGATTTTCACGAAACTTTGCAGAAACGTTTGTCACTACTTTAGGATGAACTGCCAAAAATTTGGAAAGATTTGGTCCAGAAATTTGAAAGTTATCGAGGTTTTAGTTTTTACGTTTCATCAGTTTGTCGAGTTCAGTCCTTCGGTGAGTTTGCCGTGCAACGCGATCTCGGCGGTGCACGGCTTCCCCACTCCCGACTGTCCATCCCCACTCCTCGACTCACTGACTCACCGACCATCCTTCCCTCTTCCTCACTCCTCGCTTTGCTCACTCTCCAACTCTCCGTTCTTCTTCCAACTTCTAGCGGGCTGATTGAGGTGGGCCCATCAAATCCGCGCATTCCTAACCATTCCAACATGTGAAACCGAATCAATCAGTATCTAAATTTGATGGTTTCTCGCAACCAGTAATTCGGTTCCATTGCAGAAAATCTTCTAGCGTGATACTATTTGAAAAATTTTCCGGACTCGAACATCACTAATCCATAATTAACTTGATTAGAGGATTAAAAAATTAATAAAAATGGAAATTAAATTCCAAAACTAGACAAATAGATTAATACAATGAAAGTAAAAACCAAAAGTTCATAACAAGATGATAGGAAAAGAAATTGGAAAAGCGAACAAACAAACAAACACACAAACAAACAAACAAACGAAGAAGCAAAACTAAAAACAAAAATGAGAACAAACTTTCCCATCAGATGCTGTCCCGCCGAAAATTGAAAACAAAACAAACAAAGAAAACCCCTAAAAATCAAACAAACAAACAAAACTATAAAAAAAAAAAAAAAAAAACCAAAATACTAAAAAAAAAAAAAAAAAAAAAACAAGGAACAAAAAAAAATTGTGAAAAAACTTTCTCATCAGGTGCTGTCACTCCGAAAACTGATAAAAAAAAAAAAAAACAAAACAAAACAAAAAAAAAACAAAAAAAAACCCAAACAACGAAAAATAAATCGGATCAGGTGCTGTCGGATGATTTCAAAAGCTAGCAAATAAAAGGAAAGAGGAAAAAGTTTAAAAAGATAAATAAATTAGATCAGGTGCTGTCGGTTTGTTTTGAAAGTTCAAGATGCAAGTCAAAATGAGCGACAGTCTGGGGGGACCAATAAACCTTACCTTTCCGTTTCTACATCTTCTTCCATGTGTCAAACGTAAGGTTTATTGGTCCCCCCAGACTGTCGCTCATTTTGACTTGCATCTTGAACTTTCAAAACAAACCGACAGCACCTGATCTAATTTATTTATCTTTTTAAACTTTTTCCTCTTTCCTTTTATTTGCTAGCTTTTGAAATCATCCGACAGCACCTGATCCGATTTATTTTTCGTTGTTTGGGTTTTTTTTGTTTTTTTTTTGTTTTGTTTTGTTTTTTTTTTTTTTTATCAGTTTTCGGAGTGACAGCACCTGATGAGAAAGTTTTTTCACAATTTTTTTTTTGTTCCTTGTTTTTTTTTTGTTTTTTTTTTTTAGTATTTTGGTTTTTTTTTTTCTTCTACAGCTACCCTCTGCAATTTGGAATTTTGTAAGGGTGTAAAAATCCGTCATTTTGGAAATTGTTTTTCTTCGCGCTTTAAGACCTTCTGGGACCAAATAATGTTAGGTCCCGAACGTAACTCACGCATGGTCACATGACCGTGCGTAAGCTCTCTGATTGGTCAAAACCGCAAGCAATATGCACGCAATTCCTCAATTTTTGGTCCCTGATCAACGTATCAAAAGCGGAGGCGGACTGGCCCCACCAGAGATTAATAAGCTTAAGAGATATGGCACTTCCTATCTCCGCCGTGTTAAAAAACCGTTGGCCGGGCTCCGTAAAAAAACGCCTGCAGAATGGCCGTGATACAACGTGCAGTACGCTGGTGACCGTAAACATTGTTGCTATTCATGTTGTTGGAAATGAGGTTAGATTCTCTGTCGCATGTAAATGTTTGTCATTCAATTGTCGATGGGATGATTAAAGTGACTTAGAATTTCAGATTCACGTTCAAAATAAACTCAGAGCTCATTAAACTTCCCAAACACTTTTTTAATCTTATTAATTTAGTTAGTGCCGTTGCTGTCAAACCTCATTTCAAACAACAACAGTAGTAACAATGTTTACGGTCACCAGCGTACGCCACATTGCATACTTCGTAGGAGTCGAACAACACTTTAGAATCGTTATGCCATATCTCTTAGGCTTAGTAATCTCTGGGCCCCACCGAGAGGGCCCAGCCGAGGTAGTCCAAAAAATCCCCCCTCGTGAATAATGCTCTCCGATCAACGTTTGTAAAATAATTTTTCATCAATCGCCTTCAACTAATGGGATAGGCAAAAGGAACACCGCGGAGTAGGAATGTTTGACTAACCACTAAATTTCAGCAAGCTGTTGCTTTAATTTCTGCTAACTTGAACCTAGTAGTCAGGGCTCGGGAGCCGGAGCCGTGGTTATTAGATCTGAATTTTATGTTCTGCTCGGCAAAAAACTGTGGTTATACTAAAATGAGTTACTATTAATTATTCAAATACTGCATCCAAAGGTTCTTGCACCAACAGAATTTGATTTCAAAGATTCGATTTCAAGTTATTGCGTTGGGAGCTCTTCAGGGAGCACATTTGGGGAACCGTGCTCCCTAAGAACTCCCAACGCAATAACTTGGAACCGAATCCTTGAAATCAAGTTCTTTTGGTGCAAGAGCCTTTGGATTCAGAATTTGAATGATGTAACTCATTTTAGTATCCCCACAGTTTTCTTCCGAGCAGAACATAAAATTCAGATCTAACCACGGCTCTGGCTCCCAAGCCCTGCTAGTAGTAGTAGAGAGTCCCTTGATGGACATTTTTTTAGGGACTACCGACACGAGCTCAGCGAATTTTGAGTGGTTGTTGGTTTCGAGCTTTCACAGAGGCGAGCAGGAATCGAAGACATCGAAGGCTCCACACAAAAGAGTTGTTGTAGGGAAACATCAATAGAGGGAATGTATGGGGAAGGACCGAAACGCCGGAAAATCCGCTGGTCCTCCGTTAGTCCACTGTCGAACTTAACCTTTGAATTCTTTCCTACGGTCGACTCCTTTCAAATGCATAAACGGCGTGTCGGTACTTCCTAACAAAACTTCATTCAAAGGACTACGCATACGATGCTTTGACATCACTTTTAGAGCTTGGTTTTTTTTTTAAACAAAGTGCCTCCAAATCGTCGTATATGCAACACCATCTCCTTCTTGTACGAATAGTTATCTCAACAAGTCACCACGGCGCGGCGCCAGTGGTTGGTTTAGCATAAACGTAGTTTTGAAGGCACTTTTTGGAATATGAGCAGTGAGCACCCAGCACCTTTGGATTCTAAGCAGCAGTGCAACGAGAAATCCCCCCCCCCCCCCTCTCTCTCTCTCTCTCTCTCTCTCTCTTTCTCTCTCTCTCTCTCTCTCTCTCTCTCTCTTTCTCTCTCTCTCTCTCTCTTTCCTCTAATAAAACACGTATGTCAGATAAGAACGGATAAGGGGATAAAAAACACTCGTTCTATCATTTTCCTAACGATACATTTAAAGGTAAAATGACATAGAGATGCGGAAAAGACCTTGGTTTCGCTACTGGGTAAGGGGAATAAGAAATAAGGGGAAAACAAATAGACTCTTTTGTTTTCACTGAAAAAATTGCTCTTCGACTGGTTCCACTGACTGCACGCCGCCCGCGCCGCTATATATTCTTATCGGGTGAAATCAACGAACAATAGCGATAGAGGGGGTCATAGGTCATACGTGTCAAGTGTAAGTCCTATCTCAAAAAGTGACAGAATGGGCGATCTAAATCTGGTTTGTTTGCCTCACTTTTTTTAACCTAAAATCAAAAGTTGTAATTAATCCAGTGGAAATCGGTTTTAAACGAAAGTGCAAGTGATCTAGAGTGGCTATCGGCTATCTGGACACAGAATTCCAATAGAGGGTTTTAGTAATGGCGACTGCCGGTGATGAGCGTTCCAAACAAAGCCGGTTTGTCTCTCTCGCTCTTACGTGACCCCCATGTACTGCCATCTCACTCTAATTTCAAAAATCGTATATAGAGACTTATTTTGTGAAATTTTATGGCAGAAATGAATTTCTCGAGGCATTTTAATGCGATTTTGATAATAATATGTCGTAAAACAAGGCCCTGTATACGAATTTCGATACTAGAAAGAGATAGATATACATGGGGGTCACGGGAGAGTGAGTGAGATAGTTTGGAACGCTACGCGAGTTTTATCACAACCGATTGCAACCGATGAGTGCATTGTTGCAGTTGTTGGCGTTGGCTAACCGTTGACTTCGCACTAAAACCGTCTATACAACTAACTATAGGTGAGAGAATGTCGCATATATTTGTTATGTGTCTATTTCTGTGTCCAAAAAGACACTCTAAAACACTTGGACTTGCGTTTAAAACTAATTTCAAATGAACCTATGTGTCACAATTTTATTTTAAAAATTTAGAGGATCAAAAAAAAGTTAGACAAAGAAACCGAGCCTGTGTGAAAAACGTCCATAAGAGATTTAGATCATGGCTGCCTCCGTGAAGTTTCAATATCACGTCTCACAAATCCTCTCAATCGATGTAGCTAGTTGGGAGAAATAGGACTTTCGAAATCATGATCGCCGCCAATGGATGCGATTTTATGCGCATTTGTCTGCATGCTGAGTGCCGTTGGTCTAAGCCAAAGATTACATCGCCGTAGAGTTTCTAATGGTGGAATCTTTCACTGCCTGTGCTGATCAAAATCTATTTTTAAGCTTTTAAATATTACGAGGGGCGTTCAATAAGTAAGTATCCCCCCCCCCTCTAAAATCCACGGAAATGGACCAAATTTAAAAAACTTTAGATGGAAATCTTTCTTAGGATATACTGAATCCAGCTATTTAAAAATCAACGCAATCGGATAAAATGCGGCCGCACACGGGCCGCGGATGCGCGTTGCGGCGTGAGCCGCTCCCGCCGGCTCGGCATCAAGCGCGCGACGAAATGTTTTGCTTATCACCTTTTCCAGCCAACGATAAGGCCTTTCCCTGCGAGTTGGGTGTACGCACCTGATTGATAGTAAGATAATAGTACATAGGTAGTACGATAACATGGAAAATTCATTGATAATAACTTCTTACCACCATGGGATTCGAAAAAACACTTTTTTCAAGAATCAGCCCAAGGATTTCTACGCGCGAGGCATCAAAAAGTTGGAGTCTCGATATCAGATCTGTTTGGACCGAAAAGGTTGATATGTGGAGAAATAAGGTAAGCCCAACTCATGCTTTTAACCGATGATTTTTTTCCCCTCCCCGGTTGTTGCTTAAATGTATGAACGTTTGAAGAGAAGCCTCTCTAGCCGCGCGCTACTAAAAATTAGGCCGAGCCGGCGGGAGCGGCTCATGCCGCAACGCGCATCCGCGGCCCGTGTACGGCCGCATTTTATCCGATTGCGTTGATTCTTAAATAGCTGTATTCAGTATATCCTAAGGAAGATTTTCATCTAAAGTTTTTTAAATTTGGTCCATTTTCGTGGATTTTAGAGGGGGGATACTTACTTATTGAACGCCCCTCGTATTTTGGGCACTATGGACATTCTTGAGACGCATCATTAGTAGGTAAACTCGTCAGCTTCATCGACTGTTCCGTAAAACACTGTCGCGGGTATATTCGGTGAGGATGTAAACAAAGGTGCAAATCGCATCCAAAGGCGACGCCCATAGAGCAAAGAACTCGTTGGCCAATCAGAGGTTGTCAATACCCTTTTGTCGTAACTCTATATACCAGCGGTTTCCAACCTTCTTTGGTCGCGAACCACCAATCGGACGATCGGTGGATGCTGTGGACCATCACTTGAAAAAATGAAAAGTCGATGACCTTCATTTTTGGACAATGGAGGGGGGAAAGAAAAACTAACCTGCCCTGGTGGGAGCGTTGCGGTCATAAGCTAAATTTTAGGTTATGACTAGTTCAAATGATAACTTACTTCCCTAGCAAAGACAACTTTTTTTTCTGCTACATAACAAAATATTAGTCGCAAATTCAACGTTGCCACTTTCGGCGAAAAAAAGTAAAAAAACGGGGGAAATTTGGCAAGGTCTTCGCGGACCACCAAAACTCGGTCTGTGGACCACCGGTTGGGAACCGCTGCTACATACATATAGAGAGAGACTGAGCAGGTTCGATTAAATCCCCCATGAAATCGATTCTTTCGCAAAGGTTCAAATGGCCAACAAAATAAGAAAATCGATACTCTATCGTTCACGAGCCGCCCCTGATGGTCACACGGTCCACCTGACAAATCATGGCAACTCCGGTGAGCCCTGCTCATGATCGGTCTCTACGACTTCCTCTCGAAACTTCTTAACTCGTATTTTCGTAATGTAATAATTTATATCGCGTCCATTGCTTTGAACAAATCTCCAATCAAACTTTGCGTACCTAGATCAGACCAATCTTTGATCCGCGTCAGTGTTTTTTAACTGGCTCTATTTTTCCTCTCCATCCTCGCGACAACCTTATTTTATATCCGAGCGGTATTGTTTTGTCGATCTGAGCCAAGTACTTTGCTTCTCTTTAAATACATACCAGCTCCTAAAAGTTTCTCCTCATAGCGAAGCTTCTAACTTTAACTGCTCTGGCGCTCCCATATGAAACTTTGTCTTATAAAAGTAAGTTCTTTGTAGTATTTTACCACCCATATCCCTTTAATCATTTGTAAACTTAAACGCAACGTCAGAGATTTCTAACGAAAGTATCGAATGAATTGAATGGAAAAAAAGGATACAAAAAAGAAAAAGAAAAAGAAATTATCGACACGCGGATTATATTATTGAATAGTCCATGACGAACCACAGCTCTCGCAGCTACAACGGCATTAACCCATGTGAGTTCGAGGCATAGCAGTTGCCAGGAAGTTGCCTTTCTATCTCTTTGTCCTTTAGAAAGCATGTGTTAGAAAAGGATGGCGATAGGGACTGTCTTGTGATTTCCGCCCAGGCTACGCATGTCCTATTCTAAACCATGAGTCCAAATGGGCAAAGAGCGAGAAAGACTAAAGGGAGACACTCCTTAATTCCTGGCTTAGGTTCTGGCCTGAGGTATCTGATCGGTTTCAGGTAGTTTGGTTTGGTCGACTAAAAATTGATCTACAGTCACGAAGTCTAATAAAGTTACGTCTAATGACGAAAGGTCTAATTTATTAGGTCCACAGACAAGAGGTCTAATGATAAAGAGACAGAGAGATCCACATGCTTTTGGTCCAGGAAAACAGGTTTACGACGTGAAAGCCGTTTTAGCAAATACGGCTATTAAAAAATTGGTCCACAAAGTTGCTATTGAATTAGGGTTTCCATTAAAATTATCGGGGAAAATGGGCAAACAAAGGGAAACATTGCAGGGATATTTCAAACAAAGCTGTTTGAATTTTGATGAAAAGTTGCAAAAACATTCTGCAACCAGCCTACTGTAAATTGAACCCCTTAAGGGGGGGGGGGGTCGGGGGGCCTCCCCCCAGAATATTATATGGGGTATGGGGTGGGGGTCTCCCCAGTGGTGGCTCAAGCAATATGCCAACCATGCTTACTTGCCATTTAAATCTATGCAAATGTATCGATATCATAGGGGTAGTGCACCTCTTGAAGATAGATTTATTTTCTTAGGTTTAAATGGAGAAAAAACGTTGTTGCCACATTGCACGCGCTGCCACTCTTTCTCTCCTCTTTTTCGTCTTTTTCCTATTTTTCCCGTTTTTTCTTAATCCTTTCCTCACTTTCCTCTCCTGCCCTTTCCTTTTCGAAGGCTTTTCGAGGGGCAAGTTATTTTTAGACTGAAACACTAGACACTATTTAAACCCTATTTTTAGACTGCTGTGTTGTGCTCATAAAATGGGCCGTTTGTGACCAGCTAATTTTCTGGAACTGAACAATCAAACATGGGTTTTGGATGAAAATGAATGAAACAATTTTAATTTTTCCAGCAAACACGATTCGGCAATTTTATCGTCCTCAAAGAATGCGAATTATTTACTAGAAAACAGTTGAAGATTGAACGAAATGGCCATCATAATTGACTCTATACATCGGATAACGTCCGCGGTCCAATTTTTTTCATATTTGACTCTGAGAGTGGACCTATATCACTCTTAGGAAGATGCTCCATCTGTGTAAGTGCCGATAGAGATCAGACTTGTTCCACGGCTTTTTGCTCCTAGGTTCCTTGTCTTAATTAATTTTAAATAATTTTTAGAGCGTGCCGCAAGGCAGGCTCTATTGAAATCGTTTGCTTTAACAATGGACCATTGGATATAGCGTTTTCCCACCTTCCCTGTACATTTGGACGAAAATAAGCTCCTCCCACCTCGTCCTTGGAACTGTTGTTTGATTTTGATTAAATTATATTTTACTGGAAACCTTTTGATATTTATTTTGAAACGACGACAAGTCCATTTTTGTCTTGATTATACTACTAGAAATGGGTTTTCGGTTTTCAAATTAGGTTGTTGTTTTAATTTCGTTCAAAGTGTTCGCGCCCTTTTCGAGAATCCAAATATTTTTTCAAAAGAAGTGCCAAAATCGTCCAATCAGTGAATGTGAATTGTTAAAACGTTGCTTATTGGGAACCAATCAACAGGGAAAGATTTTTTTCGACCCATCAGTTGATGGTGAAAATATGAATGCTGTGACTATGATCACCGTGATGTACCTTGATGATGTAACATGTGCTTCATCGTTCGTTTGGCTGCATGATTATTTCGAGTATTATGACGTCAGGTACGATATATTGCTTCGATTAATTGTTTTGTGACCGTATAGAAGCCATTTCATCCACTCATCGTTCTTGCTTATACTCTATGGAGCTAAATGTCCAATCGACAGGGAAACAACTCACCCAATAAGAGACGGTATTGACTCACATCTTGAAAAAACAAAACAGCTATCAATGCATCGACCGTTGCAATCTAGACGAGCCAACCTCCGTTCGAAATATTGTGTCCGTTTTATGCGTCTCACTTATTGTTGATCGATGAAGTGGGACTTCAGTCGAAGTTCACAAGTTGGAAATTGGAATCAACTGTTATTCGAATGATCCTTGTTATTCTCAATGGTTCAAGCAAGCGTTGAGAATTTACTTTTGGATCGTTGAAACATTTAATTCCTTTTATTCATTATTTACCTAATCAAATATCGTATAGTTTCGTAACTTTTTCACGAAACTTCTGTTTTAATTTCTTCTTTTTTCGTTTTTTTATAGTTTCCAGCCCAACTGAAACTTTTAATGGAGCAGCAAAGGTCTGAAATGTTGTGTTTCTTATAACAAAAATGATAGTACTTAATAAGCTGAGAACAATGGTGCCATTGGTTTTTTCCCAAGTGTCCCGGTTTCGGAGATACATACGTATAAAGTTGTAAAAAATCGTGAATGTAGTGACGTCACAACGCGGAATTCCCATTTGTTCCCAAAAAAGTGTATTTTGGGACAGAATCCCATCTCCAGGACAGTAGGACTTAATTAGAAACCAAAGGCATCTTTTTTTCTCAGCTCATCAAGTACTTCCATTTTCCTCATAAAAACCACAACATTTCAGATCCTTGCGACTGCCCGAATCAACTTACTATTGTCTTTCAGAACATTATTTTGTAAATTGTCAATGGCGCCCTCATATCTTAATAATATTACCTCTCATTAATACATATTGCGACTTCTTAATTATTCTTAGCTCATTGAATGTATTACAAACTAGTTTTAAAAGACACTTTTTTAGTCAGTTGTATATAGACTTGTTCTTTTTGTTATGTTTTGATTCGCTAGTTTAATCTCTCACTACCATGTTTAAGTTTCGCTACCAAAGGAGGAGTGTCAATAAGGCCGGTTTTTGGCCCCAAAAATGGTCAATATTTAAGATGGTCTAAAAGTTCGTGTAAAATGGCTCTACTTACTCTTAAAGTCGTATATTTTTAGGTTTGGGTGGTGTTTTCGGGTTATTCGAACTATAGAGGCGTATTTTACCACCTCAAAGTGGGTCGAATTTGTGTTTTTCACGGAAAATGCCCGATTTTGCGTTGAACTATTGAATATTTAAGTACGAGCCGGACATAGTTCGGTTTTCTCTTTTAGATATGTTATTATACCACTAAAAATGAGTAACATACTGCAATATAGTCACCGAACTATGTCCGGCTCGTACTTAAATATCAACTTTTCTGATTTCGTAAAAATGGAAAACTTGAACATATTCTAAAAAGAACCTTATTCAAAATGAGCCATTTTGGCCCTGAGGAATTTGTTTTGGATTATTCTTCCAATGAATAGAGCATCGTTTTGCGGTTCTAAAGCTGGGTTTGTTTTTGTCTTAGCTCCTCTAGGAGCGGCGGGGGAGGGGGTCAAAGTTGAAACCTATTTTCGTCCATAACTTTTTACCAAATTAAGCTACGACTGTCAACTTTAAACCAAAATGTTCAACGTAAAAAGAGCTTTCTTTTAATGTATATGATAATGTATTTATCTCAATTTTTAAGGTAAAAATCGCAATTTTTCGTTTTTTACAAACCCAAAATTTTTAAAATTTGCAATTTTTAAAGATGAATACCATCTTCGATTTTTTTCAAAAACTATCAAAAAGAAAGTCCTTTCTTTGTTCTTTTAAATGGCGCAAAGTTCATTTGTCGGCAATGAATACTCTCGGAGATATGATCGGTCAAAGTTGGCAAGGTCGCGGAAATTCTTGAAATTTGCGCGCTCCTATTGTGTTCCTATTTTGCGCCTCCTTACGTACAGTCACGGAAGTTGAAAACGAGCTCATGAAAGTTGTCAGAATGACTTTTGCGCAAGGGGGGGGGGGGGGGGGTATTTTGGGTGGCGAAGGGGCATAATTATCGACGGAAATCGGTATGCAGCGTTGCCAAATGATGTCGAGACTAACATACGTTATGTTATGTGTAGGAATACATATACAAAGTTGGATGGAATAGTCGGAATTTATGTCATCGGTATCAATTCGGTGCATTACATGTCTGATAAAGGTAGTACTTTTATCAGATGTCATCCCATTTGTACTTAGGTGAGTTAGCGGAGATAAGCGGAGCCGATGAATTTCGAAGCTGCTTGTGCAAGGCGGCTGTCAGGCAAGAGATACATAGTACTTGCAAAATCTCTCATTCGTAAGTTTACCACTAACCATATTTTCAGCTGTGTTGGCCAAATTTCAGAACATAAATTCCGACTATTCCATCCAACTTTGTATATGTATTCCTACACATAACATAACGTATGTTAGTCTCGACATCATTTGGCAACGCTGCATACCGATTTCCGTCGATAATTATGCCCCTTCGCCACCCAAAATACCCACCCCCCCTTGCGCAAAAGTCATTCTGACAACTTTCATGAGCTCGTTTTCAACTTCCGTGACTGTACGTAAGGAGGGCGCAAAATAGGAACACAATAGGAGCGCGCAAATTTCAAGAATTTCCGCGACCTTGCCAACTTTGACCGATCATATCTCCGAGAGTATTCATTGCCGACAAATGAACTTTGCGCCATTTAAAAGAACAAAAAAAGGACTTTCTTTTCGATAGTTTTTGAAAAAAATCGAAGATGGTATTCATCTTTAAAAATTGCAAATTTTAAAAATTTTGGGTTTGTAAAAAACGAAAAATTGCGATTTTTACCTTAAAAATTGAGATAAATACATCATCATATACATTAAAAGAAAGCTCTTTTTACGCTGAACATTTTGGTTTAAAGTTGACAGTCGTAGCTTAATTTGGTAAAAAGTTATGGACGGAAATAGGTTTCAACTTTGACCCCCTCCCCCGCCGCTCCTAGAGGAGCTAAGACAAAAACAAACCCAGCTTTAGAACCGCAAAACGATGCTCTATTCATTGGAAGAATAATCCAAAACAAATTCCTCAGGGCCAAAATGGCTCATTTTGAATAAGGTTCTTTACGTACAATAATACAAAACTGCATCTTTGCAACCTGCAAAACGTATTTCATGGTTTGACAGGTGGCCAGGTTGCAATATAAGCATTACTACATTGATATTAATAGAATTCGTTCAAGTTTTTCATTTTCACGAAATCAAAAAAGTTGATATTTAAGTACGAGCCGGACATAGTTCGGTGACTATATTGCAGTATGTTACTCATTTTTAGTGGTATAATAACATATCTAAAGGAGAAAACCGAACTATGTCCGGCTCACATCTAACTATTCAATAATTTAACGCAAAGCGGGCATTTTCCGTGAAAAACACAAAACCGACCCACTTTGAGGTGGTAAAATACGCCTCTGTAGTTCGAATCATCCGAAAACACCACCCAAACCTAAAAATATAAGCCTTTATGAGTAAGTAGAGCCATTTTACACGAACTTTTAGACCATCTTAAATATTGACCATTTTTGGAGCCAAAAACCGGCCTTATTGACACTCCTCCTTTTTAGTCTACAACATGTTGATTTTTGCAATATATCTTTACTGCTCATTTGACAATTGTTAATTATTCTCACTAGTTGTATTAAAATTTAATATCTTACTTTTCTTAATTGCAATCATACCAAAAATTGCAAAAAAATTAAAAGTTTCTGAGCTAGAATGCGCAAGCGCGCTCACACGCCAGTCGAGGGGAGCGCGCGGGATGCGTTTTGGAAGCAATTCAAAGCTACCATGCGCAAGCGCGCGCACACGCCAGTCGAGGGGAGCGCGCGGGATGCGTTTTAGAGCTACCATGCGCAAGCGCGCGCACACGCAAGGCGAGGGGAGCGCGCGGGATGCGTTTTGGAAGCGTTCATAAGTTTCTGAGCTAGAATGCGCAAGCGCGCGCACACGCCAGTCGAGGGGAGCGGGCGGGATGCGTTTTGGAAGCGTTTCTATGCTACCATAAGCAAGCGCGCGCACACGCCAGTTGAGGGGAGCGCGCGGGATGCGTTTTGGAAGCGTTTATACCTAAGTTTCTGAGCTAGAATGCGCAAGCGCGCGCACACGCCAGTCGAGGGGAGCGCGCGGGATGCGTTTTAGAGCTACCATGCGCAAGCGCGCGCACACACAAGGCGAGGGGAGCGCGCGGGATGCGTTTTAAAGCTACCATGCGCAAGCGCGCGCACACGCCAGTCGAGGGGAGCGCGCGGGATGCGTTTTGGAAGCGTTTATAAGTTTCTGAGCTACCATGCGCAAGCGCGCGCCAACGCCAGTCGAGGGGAGCGCGCGGGATGCGTTTTAGAGCTACCATGCGCAAGCGCGCGCACACACAAGGCAAGGGGAGCGCGCGGGATGCGTTTTAAAGCTACCATGCGCAAGCGCGCGCACACGCCAGTCAAGGGGAGCGCGCGGGATGCGTTTTAGAGCTACCATGCGCAAGCGCGCGCACACGCAAGGCGAGGGGAGCGCGCGGGATGCGTTTTGGAAGCGTTTATAAGTTTCTGAGCTAGAATGCGCAAGCGCGCGCACACGCCTGTCGAGGGGAGCGCGCGGGATGCGTTTTAAAGCTACCATGCGCAAGCGCGCTTACACGCCAGTCGAGGGGAGCGAGCGGGATGCGTTTTAGAGCTACCATGCGCAAGCGCGCGCACACGCAAGGCGAGGGGAGCGCGCGGGATGCGTTTTGGAAGCGTTTATAATTTTCTGATTTAGAATGCGCAAGCGCGCGCACACGCCTGTCGAGGGGAGCGCGCGGGATGCGTTTTAAAGCTACCATGCGCAAGCGCGCGCACACGCCAGTCGAGGGGAGCGCGCGGGATGCGTTTAGGAAGCGTTTATAAGTTTCTGAGCTAGAATGCGCAAGCGCGCGCACACGCCAGTCGAGGGGAGCGCGCGGAATGCGTTTTAAAGCTACCATGCGCAAGCGCGCGCACACGCCAGTCGAGGGGAGCGCGCGGGATGCGTTTTAGAGCTACCATGCGCAAGCGCGCGCACACGCAAGGCGAGGGGAGCGCGCGGGATGCGTTTTGGAAGCGTTTATAAGTTTCTGAGCTAGTATGCGCAAGCGCGCGCACACGCCAGTCGAGGGGAGCGCGCGGGATGCGTTTAGGAAGCGTTTATAAGTTTCTGAGCTAGAATGCGCAAGCGCGCGCGCACACGCCAGTCGGGATGAGCGCGCGTGATGCGTTTTAGAGCTACCATGCGCGAGTGCGCGCACACGCCAGGCGAGGGGAGCGCGCGGGATGCGTTTTAGAGCTCCCATGCGCAAGCGCGCGCACACGCCAGTCGAGGGGAGCGAGCGGGATGCGTTTTGGAAGCGTTTAAGCGTTTCTGAGCTACCATGCGCAAGCGCGCGCACAAGCCAGTCGAGGGGAGCACGCAGGATGCATTTTGGAAGCGTTTTTGCAGAGAACCCAAAGTCGGTGAGCTATCATATATACAGGGTGTCCCAAAATTTATAGTAAATATTTTTACTACGTATCTTTGGGGTCAAAATAAGACTTTTTTTCCTATAAACATGGGTCCGAAATTGTAGTATTTTCGAGTTACAGTGTTGCAAAGTTTCCAAGAAACAAATTGAAAAATTGTCGTAACTCCCTCGTGAATTGTTCTGGATGCTCGCAAATAGGTACTACGATGTAATTTTAGGCGCTCTTGCTGATTTTGGCCGTGAAAATGCTGTATGCAAAAATTTGAGGGGGTTTCGGGAGTTTTTCTTGATTTTTCTCACTTTTTTTTGCCAAATTTTGTGAAAACATACTTTCGGTTTCATTAAACTCAAAAACGTTTAGCAATATTCAAGAGTTCGTAAAAAAAATATGCATCTTTCGTCCTTACGAGTTTTTTCATTTCGCAAACCATTTCCGAGAAAATCGTCCCTGAAGTTGGAGAAGTCGGCCGATAAACGCCTTTTCTTTGATTTTGTCAATTCTTGGCCGACTTCTCCAACTTCAGGGACGATTTTCTCGTAAATGGTTTGCGTAATGGAAAATTTTGTAAGGACTTAAACATATTTTGGACAATGGGCGTTTTTGCATGAGCTGATTTAATTGTTCTAGGGACCAATATGTCTCAGAAAATTCAAGCAGGGTACTTATACTATAGCTTACACCCTATAATCTTGAAGTAAAAATAATTTTGTTTTTCCCGAATCCTTGAAACGGTCGTCTTTGCCACCCGCACAGAAATTTTTAAGGGGGCAGATCTTCTTGATTTATGGTTTTTGGAAAGATGAACTAAAACACAAGGGAGAGCGTTATGAAAAATCACAAGTCTATGGATGGAAAATACATTTTAGAGAGGCATCAATAAAACAGCAGATCATACATGAAACATTACAAAGATTTATTAGAAACTACAAGAAATAGAAAAAAGTAGATGCAACAATTGAATGACATAAAGGTTCAACGACAGTACCTAATAACAATGATTCACCATCGGATTAATATTATTAACATTCAATTGACCAAGTGTTTAAAATAAATTGATAGATTAAAAAATATTCAGTTCTTGATTCAGGCATTTGCTGGAAAAAGGAGTCAAATTGAAATTTTGGCCCTAGGGTCAGTTTTCTCAGAGATTAAATAGATAACAATTACGCTGCTTCTTTTATTTATTTTTTATTCTTTTTTTTCTTTACTACTCAATGCATACTTGAGGGATAACTGTTGAGCATAGTGTGTGCTGTTCTTGCCGGCAGGCCAATTGTTCACTTTTTCATTAACCCTTTCAAACCTGAAAATACTTTTTGTTCAGGAACAGATTTTTGGCCATCATGGCAAGATCTGGGCACAATTTTCTCATATAAACCGAAATGCATATAATATTTTCATTTACTCTTTAAGATTCTATGTTGTTCAGATGTGCATTGAAATGTACACCGGGTATGAAAGGGTTAAACTAATGGTAAAGACTATTTGTGAGTGACGCTGTTGGTCAAGCATTGTAGGACTTGGCCGTTGCTACGGTAACAATACTTAAAAGTCCCGTTCTTGGTAGTATTATAAAGAGTACGAATGGGTTGCCTTTAAAATAAAACCAGAAACAGGATGGTAATCATAGCAACGGCCAAGTCCTACAATGCTCGACCAGTATCATCACTTATAGACAGTCTTTACTATCGGTTTAACAAAAAAGTTAACGATCAGTTTGCCGGGGGGGTGATAATGAATAATCGTATCGTAACTGTCGCTAGCCACTATCGAGTAAGTGTAATTCTTAAAAGTGGTGTTTATTTATCAAGTCGGTATTCTGATGGAAACCCTTCAATCTCTAAAAAAGTGCCCTTGATAGCTGGGGAGTCATCGCCCATCGGTGAATTTCCAGTGTGATGTAAGGATTCCTATCGGTATGACAACCGGAAAGATGACCACCTGGAAGAATAACACATACTTGATAATGATTTGATATGATTACAAAAGGATCAGTCATGATCAACTCCTTTGGCAATGTGCAATGTGAGGCGCAAACCGCAAATCAATCCACCTCTTCAATCAAAAGTTATGACCGATTGAAATTTCAGCAGCCTTAAATAGGCCTTATTGAGCCCTTTAAGTTTCAATTGGCCATAACTTTTGATTGAAGAGGCGGATTGATTTGCGGTTTGCGCCATTCGTTTGCTTTTTTTAAGGCCTTTCAATCTATGTATCGTTCAACCTTGGACTCTTTTCCCAGGACTTACCTTTGAACACCCATAATTTTCAAATGGCCGCCATTTTGAAAGTAATGATTGTAGAGGATTTTGGATTGCGCCATCTTATTCTACTCTTTGAGGGCTTTTGATCGATGTATCACAAGCCATACCTTGCTATTTGACTTTTTTTACGTGGGGGGGCCCAAAGACCCCCAAATTTTGGAATCTAAGTGGGGGCCTTAATTTTTCACTTTTAGGTATTATGTGGCACATCAATCGAAAGGTCTTAATCTCCTCTTTCAGATGGTTTTTAGTTTTTGTAAAAATATTGAATAGTGTGGTCACAGCAGCCGAATGAAAATTTCCCCCCAAAAGGGCCCATAACCCCAAAAATTGGGGTTTTCTGGAAAAATTTACTGGAACAAAAATGTCGGCAATGAGTTGTTCTTTCAGGATCTGAACTTATTTTTGTACCTTTTATAGGCTTTTTCCCGCCAAAAATGGAAAAATGTGTTTTGAACCCCCCCAAAACCCCCCAGGGGGACCTCGGGGGGCTTTGAAAATATTTTCATTGAATTCTTTGGGGTCAATTCCCCATCTGACTTTTTTGTTTCAGCTCTCTACGCCCAGCCGTTTTCGAGAAAAAGTACCTATCCGGGTGGTCTGGTACACCCTGTATATACAGGGTGTCCCAAAATTTATAGTAAATATTTTTACTACGTATCTTTGGGGTCAAAATAAGACTTTTTTTCCTATAAACATGGGTCCGAAATTGTAGTATTTTCGAGTTACAGTGTTGCAAAGTTTCCAAGAAACAAATTGAAAAATTGTCGTAACTCCCTCGTGAATTGTTCTGGATGCTCGCAAATAGGTACTACGATGTAATTTTAGGCGCTCTTGCTGATTTTGGCCGTGAAAATGCTGTATGCAAAAATTTGAGGGGGTTTCGGGAGTTTTTCTTGATTTTTCTCACTTTTTTTTGCCAAATTTTGTGAAAACATACTTTCGGTTTCATTAAACTCAAAAACGTTTAGCAATATTCAAGAGTTCGTAAAAAAAATATGCATCTTTCGTCCTTACGAGTTTTTTCATTTCGCAAACCATTTCCGAGAAAATCGTCCCTGAAGTTGGAGAAGTCGGCCGATAAACGCCTTTTCTTTGATTTTGTCAATTCTTGGCCGACTTCTCCAACTTCAGGGACGATTTTCTCGTAAATGGTTTGCGTAATGGAAAATTTTGTAAGGACTTAAACATATTTTGGACAATGGGCGTTTTTGCATGAGCTGATTTAATTGTTCTAGGGACCAATATGTCTCAGAAAATTCAAGCAGGGTACTTATACTATAGCTTACACCCTATAATCTTGAAGTAAAAATAATTTTGTTTTTCCCGAATCCTTGAAACGGTCGTCTTTGCCACCCGCACAGAAATTTTTAAGGGGGCAGATCTTCTTGATTTATGGTTTTTGGAAAGATGAACTAAAACACAAGGGAGAGCGTTATGAAAAATCACAAGTCTATGGATGGAAAATTTATTTTAGAGAGGCATCAATAAAACAGCAGATCATACATGAAACATTACAAAGATTTATTAGAAACTACAAGAAATAGAAAAAAGTAGATGCAACAATTGAATGACATAAAGGTTCAACGACAGTACCTAATAACAATGATTCACCATCGGATTAATATTATTAACATTCAATTGACCAAGTGTTTAAAATAAATTGATAGATTAAAAAATATTCAGTTCTTGATTCAGGCATTTGCTGGAAAAAGGAGTCAAATTGAAATTTTGGCCCTAGGGTCAGTTTTCTCAGAGATTAAATAGATAACAATTACGCTGCTTCTTTTATTTATTTTTTATTCTTTTTTTTCTTTACTACTCAATGCATACTTGAGGGATAACTGTTGAGCATAGTGTGTGCTGTTCTTGCCGGCAGGCCAATTGTTCACTTTTTCATTAACCCTTTCAAACCTGAAAATACTTTTTGTTCAGGAACAGATTTTTGGCCATCATGGCAAGATCTGGGCACAATTTTCTCATATAAACCGAAATGCATATAATATTTTCATTTACTCTTTAAGATTCTATGTTGTTCAGATGTGCATTGAAATGTACACCGGGTATGAAAGGGTTAAACTAATGGTAAAGACTATTTGTGAGTGACGCTGTTGGTCAAGCATTGTAGGACTTGGCCGTTGCTACGGTAACAATACTTAAAAGTCCCGTTCTTGGTAGTATTATAAAGGGTACGAATGGGTTGCCTTTAAAATAAAACCAGAAACAGGATGGTAATCATAGCAACGGCCAAGTCCTACAATGCTCGACCAGTATCATCACTTATAGACAGTCTTTACTATCGGTTTAACAAAAAAGTTAACGATCAGTTTGCCGGGGGGGTGATAATGAATAATCGTATCGTAACTGTCGCTAGCCACTATCGAGTAAGTGTAATTCTTAAAAGTGATGTTTATTTATCAAGTCGGTATTCTGATGGAAACCCTTCAATCTCTAAAAATGTGCCCTTGATAGCTGGGGAGTCATCGCCCATCGGTGAATTTCCAGTGTGATGTAAGGATTCCTATCGGTATGACAACCGGAAAGATGACCACCTGGAAGAATAACACATACTTGATAATGATTTGATATGATTACAAAAGGATCAGTCATGATCAACTCCTTTGGCAATGTGCAATGTGAGGCGATTTAGGTGATTCTTGAGCGTTTAGTGCCGATTTCTGCCACCAGAGCAGAGCGCTACCGTTCGATTATTGTCAAATTGCAGGCCGAAAGTAATTTACATTTAAGAAAACGGAGAGTCAGTTACTAGATAATCATCTGAAGAACGTTTCAGCAAAATATCTGTCGATAACTTCAAAATTAGGCTGAAAGTACCAAAAAATAAAATACCACATTTCGATACAAGAATCAATTTGCGATATTCCATTTTTTGGAACTTTCGCAGCCTTATTTTTGAAGTTATTGACAAGATATTTTGCAGTGACATTCTTCAGATGATTATCTAATAACTAAAACTCCGTTTTCTTAAATATAAATTACTTTCGGCCTGTACTTTGACATTGATCAAACTGTAGCACTCGGGTGGCAAAAATCCGCACTAGACGATGAAGAATCACCTTTACTGCTACAAAATGAAAAGCAACAATACTTTTTATTGACTGACCTAGTATAACCCTCCGATATTTTGAACAGATTATTAATACCCAAATGAAGACTACACAGAAAGAACATGTTACGTCACTTCAGGCATTGTCAAAATGTCTCAATTGAACCTTTTTATTCTTTTTTCCATGTAACTCAAACAAAAAAACAAAATTGAAAAAACAAAATTAGGGATTTTGGCAGACGTAAACAAGACAAAAATCCCTAATTTTTACTTTTTTTACTTTTAATTTCTTTTTCAGAGTGGGCAGCATGAAGAAAAAAGTGATGAGTCATGGCTGAATTTGAGCTATACGTGTCAACAAGTTAGATCTTCAAACATTTTAAGTGGCTGCTCGCATGAAATCGATGGATTGTTTTCCTCCCAGCCAGTTGATTCTATGCAAAAGCATCGATTTCGGTGGCTCAATTTTGAGCCCCTTGAGAACCAATTCTTTTCCATAGGTTTAAAGGGAGAGGAGATTGATGTACATATGTTCAAATTTTCAGAGCAAATTTTTTTTGTATATTTCTCAGCCGTCTTCTAACTGCCTGAAAGTTCAACAGTTAGTTCTTTCTTGTCAACTCTACATTGATAAAATTTTAAATTCAGACAAAAAGATATCACAAGACTAAAGGTATTGGATGGTCTTCAACTCATGACTCATGACTTACACACTACCTTCATTACTTCACTTCATTTTTGAAGTTTTCAATGGTCTAGAATTCAAATCATGAGGCTAATAGTATCGGCATACGTTTTTGAAGTTCCGCGGGAAAGTTTAAAGCAAGACAATGCTTCCACAACAGAAAACAGGGAAAATTTCTTAGAAAAAAATTACAAAATAGAACACCTTTTTCTAGCTAATCCCTCAATTTTATTTGTACATTGAGATCATTGAGCAATAGTACACTTACACAATTAAACATATCTACTTACATACAATGAACACTTTGCACATAATTTTAAGGCAAATTTATGTTGAGCTTCAGTCTGCACTGTTAAACAAGAACAAAATCCAAAAATGTTCAATTTTTAGTACAATTTAGACAGTCACATTTATAATCTTCTTTAAATTTAAGAAAATGATCAGTTTCGTGAATTTAAAAAAGATTGGTGACAAAATTTGTAAGGGATTGACATTTAATTTTTGAACAAACATAAGGGGCAATTCAAAATACGGCAAAAATACAATACACAACTTTTCGCCAACTTTTTTATAGATGCGAAGAGAAATGAACAAACAAACAGAAATTTCAGACTTATGTCAGATATGAACAAAACTGGAACACAATGTCATAACATATTCATAGAGATCAGCTAAAAATAGACAATGAGTTTGAAATGAAACAAAATGTCCCAAGTTTTCTTTCAACAATTTTTTTAACTAAATTTTTTTTTGGTTGTAGATTCAAATTTATTTTACTTATCTATCATGTAGGAATGCTTAGGATGCGGGTATACCCCAAATTAAATAATTTATTTTACATAACAACAAAAAACATTGAATTAATTTTCATAGAGCATCTTTTTATTTAACATTTAACAGTTCATTTATGCATCAAAGATTTTGAAACACGGC
The DNA here is from genome assembly GCA_011764245.1 of Trialeurodes vaporariorum. Lineage (NCBI taxonomy): Eukaryota > Metazoa > Arthropoda > Insecta > Hemiptera > Aleyrodidae > Trialeurodes > Trialeurodes vaporariorum. The sequence continues at coordinate 68,439,766 of VMOF01000388.1, forward strand.
CCCCCCCCCCTCTTTAAAAATTGTTCACTTTCTACATAACTTATCAATTAGAAATAAAAGCTAGAGCTCACTCATTTTGAGTATTAGGTTCTGACAAGTAGGCGTAGGGGTGCCTACTTCCGAAGTACATCAAAACGCATTAATGAGCAGTTGGTAAGCACAGAGTTTTGACTCGTTACTCACCGATGCATTTTGGAAGCAAGCACCGCTACTTGTCAGAACATGATACTCAAAATGCACGAGTTCTAACGCAATGCATTCCCTAAGAGCTGAAACGTCAATTATCTGACAAACTTACAAGATAAGAGAATGCATTTTCCTTTTTATCGGCATGTTTAAAACTACTCAAATCTTCAGTTTGCTGTTGCCTCTTTTTCTTCAAGATGGCAAAAAACTTGGAAAAACAAGTACGCTAGTCTCTTAAATTCTTGTAAAACTACAAAAGTCATTCACTGATGGGCAAAAATCATTTTTTGAATAACCATTAATAATTAACTAAAATTAATTTCATTATTCTTATGTTATTCCTATTGTTAAATCAACGTTTTAACACTACCAGTCATTCATGCTGGTAGTGTAAAAACTTGGATTTACTAATAGGAATAACAAGAGAAGAATACAAATAATTTTAGTTAATTCTTCATGGTTACTCAAGAACTGATTTTTGCCCATCACTTGAAGAGATTACACAAATTCATCAAGTTTTGAAGGCGTTTATAAGAACACACATTACAGACAGTGGAATTTATTTTTTAAAAGAAATTATCAAAGTAGTTTAAAGGGTGCACTTAGAGTGGAAAGAAGTGATTAACTAATGACTATAGATACAAATCTTAGCTGCCTTATTATTAAAAGAATGTTACCAAAACACAGGAATCAAGAAAAAATTATGGAATTATCTCTATTAGTTACAAAAAAAATATCTGTCCACACAAACACTTACGCTGTTTGATTGAGAGACATGTCCTTGATTAGGAAGGGGGGGGGGACATTATTTTACAAAGAGTAAGAAAACAATAGTAATTTCAGAAGGAATCCCAATAGTAATTCCAGAAAGAATTTCCTTTCATTAAGTTTTACGAGCTAATCAATTTATAAACAAAACTGGAAAAAATTGAACTAAATATTACTACATAAAACAAACTTTTCCTAAAATAAAAGTGTATTATTGGCATGATTTTTATTTCATTAAGTACGTAGATAACTAACAACAGGACACGTTTTGTGCGAATGATATCCGAGCACCTGGAAAACCTTCATTTACAAAACTAGAAATGATAGTTAAAAAAAAACCAAAGGGGATATCAAAAGCCCTTGAAAAATTTAAAGTGCAACAAAAACTCTTGTGAATCAAGGTGATTCTGGCGCAAACCGCAAATCAATCCGCCACTTCAATCAAAAGTTATGACCGATTGAAATTTAAGCAGCCTTAAATAGGCCTTATTGAGCCCTTTAAGTTTCAATCGGTCATAACTTTTGATTGAAGAGGCGGATTGATTTGCGGTTTGCGCCATTCGTTTGCTTTTTTTAAGGCCTTTTAATCGTTTAAGGCCCTGTATCGTTTATCTTTGGACTCCTTTCCCAGGACTTTCCTTTGAACACCCAAAATTTTCAAATGGCCGCCATTTTGAAAGTCAGCTTTTAGTGCCGATTTCTGCCACCAGGCCCTACCGTTCAATTAATGTCAAATTACAGGCCGAAAGTTATTTATATTTAGGAAAACGAACAGTTAGTTACTAGATAATCATCTGAAGAACATCTCTGCAAAATATTTCGTTAATAACTACAAAAATAAGGCTGAAAGAACCAAAAAATGAAACATCTCAAATCGATTCTTGTATCATGCGATATTTCATTTTTTAGTATTTTCAACTTTATATTAGTAGTTATTAACAAGATATTTTGCAGAGATGTTCTTCAGATGAATATTTAGTAACTGACACTCCGTTTACTTAAATATAAATAACTTTCGGCTTGTAATTTGACATTCATTGAACGGTAGCGCTCTGGTGGCAGAAATCTGCACTAAACGCTCAAGAATCACCTTAGCTCGGAGTTTGACAGTGTGCAAAAATGCTTAGCAGGGCAAGAAACAGGGAGATACTTAAATTTCTAGGTCACTTCATGATTCATAAAATCTGGAAAAAGAAGAAGATAAATTTTCCAAAAATCATGCACATGGCTCCGTTAGTTAGGATTAGAGACCTGAAAAAAGCGTGATTTTGAAAGGGCAATAATCGGCGGTAAATTGGTGTTTTCAAAGGCACAAAAGCGGTACTTTCATTTTTGTCAAAAATCTCTATTTTACGGTGACAAATTAAGTTATGGGGTTATTGGTTCCGGAATCTACCTTATAAATAACTGAAACAGTTGTTTTTGTGCTTTTTAAGTGAAATAACCTGACTTCATAGAGAAGTTACGACAGAAACCTGTGTTTGGTGGCTGACACACGTGAAGTTGCGCTTCAGGAGTTTATGCCACCAATTTTAAAACGATTTTTTGTAAGTTTTGCAGCAAAAATTTGACCTGGCAGAGGAAAGACTCAGTGGCAAAACATTTTAAAACCGAGTCTTTCATGTTGAAACCAGATAAAATTTTTGCTGCAAAACTTACAAAAAATCGTTTTAAAATCGGTGGCATAAACTCCTGTAGTGAAACTGGGCAGCTCTATCATAAGCTGATACTTTATTTTTTTGGCATGATTTAACAATTATTTGTGTTAAAAAGCACACATAAACACAACTTTCAACTTCACATATTTTCCTCACGTCCTTAAAAAAACACGCGGATCCACCTAAAATCGTTAAGGAAACACGAGTTTCTGAAAATCGGGGTAGCGAGCGCATCATCAGCTGATAAGTTTTCATTTCTCTTTGGCGAAACTACGGCGCGCCGCGCCGCCGGGAGTGGCGGCGAAAAAACATCGCGGAATTTATGAAGTTCGGATGCCTGCCGCGATTATTCATGATTTCATAACTCGGCTTTGATGGTGCCGAAATTCGCGATTTGAATCGCGAAATTCGCGCATTAGATCGCGAAATTCGCGTTTTGACCCGAAATTCGCGTTTTGAGCCAAAAACCCCGAAAATCGCGTTTTGAAATTTTTTAGATTAGGATTCAGCAGGTTGCCAGCATCATGTAGGTACGGGTCTCACTTCGATTGGACGACTTTTAAAAAAATCGCGCGATTCGCGGCCGCGATTTTTTCAGGTCTCTAGTTAGGATGCAATACTTTTTTTTTCCTTTAACTGATTTAGTTCCAGTTAAAAGAACACACAAGAGAAGGCACCAGAAAAATGTATCAAGGAAAATTTTACTACGTTTGTCAAGATTGAAAATCCTCAATATGATCAACAAAAAAATATGATTTCGATAAAAGCTCAAAGGGGCAGGAAAAAAATCCTCAACAAAGAAAACACTAAATTCAATGACTTGCAAACGGGAAAAATCAAAGGTTTGACTGAACTTAAAATTAGGAATTAAAAAAAGAAAATAAATGAAACTTATTCTTTTGAAAGTACCCCTTGGATTTCTTAAAGGAGATGAAAAAAAAAATAAAAATTAGGCTCTGCCTAAAAGGGGTAGAGACTGCAGAAGGAAAAATTTTTAAATGAAAAAAAAAAAAAATAAATAAATAAACTTATTTGACTAACTACAATCTAAAGGAGATTTATAGAGCTTCGAACACCAGATTGTGAAGAAGTTCTCTTATTTTTGAAAAAAAAACCAAATTTCTAGCATCCTCTCCCTATAGATAATTCTTCAGCGCTTAGTGCCGATTTCTGACACCAGAGCGCTACTGCTCGATTAAAGTCAAATTTCAGGCCGAAAGTAAAGAATGTTTAAGAAAACGAAGTGTCAGTTACTAGATAATCATCTGAAGAACGTCTCGGCAATAACTTCAAAAAAAGCCGAAAGTATAAAAAAATGGAATATCGCAGATTGATTCTTGTATCGAAATGCGATATTTTCTGTTCTTTCCGCTTTATTTTCTAAGTTATTGATAAGATATTTTGCAGAGACGTTCTTCAGATGATTATCTAGTAACTGACACTCCGTTTTCTTAAATATAAATTACTTTCGGCCTGTAATTTAACATTCATCAAACAGCAGTGCTCTGGTGGCAGAAATTGGCATTAAACACTGAAGAATCACCTCAAGAGTTTCAAATACCAGATTGTAAAGAGGTTCTCTTATTTTTGAAAAACAAAAAAAACCAAATTTCTAGTATCCTCTCCCTTAATTTTTTAAATACTTTACATGCACCCTGTCTGAAAAAAGGAGAGACTAGGTGACGTTAAATTCTCTAATCCATCAATGAACTTCTCCATTTTCAACAAAACATTAAAACACAAAGAAACCAAAACAGAAAATAATACAGGAGCTCAGAAATTATAATCAACTGATAAAAGGATTCAAAAATCCATCAAGGCAGGCGATAGTATTCTATAATGCTGATGACGATGGTTAAAGTTTAGAAATAAATCATTGGGAGGGGATGAAAAAAAACGGGAAAAAAACACATACATTATTTCTAAATCAATTAACAAGTACCCTTGTCAGCGATCAAACAAGGAAACTTAACAATTTTCAGATTAATTGACTAAAGAATGGAAGAAAACAAAGAAAAAACTGATTTCCTGCATTTTTAATCAAACTTAATTGCAATTTGAGAGTGCACAGAAAAACAGATCAGTCCAGAGTGACACCGCATCAGCAAAACTCTTGATCAGATTGCTGAACTGAACAAAATGAGACAAACCTCAGCCAGTGACAAGTCCAGCGGGAGAAGAGGTAAAGAAGTCTCAGCCCCCTCGCTTGAGCCAAAATTTTACCGTCAAGAAATTAATTTTTAGGCTTTTTGATGAAAAAGTTCATTACAGCTCCCCCAATAAAAGATTTCTAGATCTGCCACTGACCTCAACATTATCATTACTGAACTGATTCTTAAAATATCTTGGACGCAACAAAATTACAAATCCATTTTGAAAAATGGATGATTCAATGCATCACTTGCAGAGATCCTTTCTTGCGGGTCGACATTCAGTAATTTAGTTAAGAGATCATAGGCTTCGTCCGGAAACCGAATTCCTGGCAATCCTTCCAAACTGGAGCACACGCAGCCAAGCTGTGGGTGCTTGTGGGTATAGCACACGGAACAATACGGATAATCCTTCCATGTTTCATCTTCTTGACTTCGGCGCTGAAACTTTCTACGGCGAAGCTGTTGACACAACGCTTGCAAATCATGCGGTTTCCTCTCCTCATTACAGAGAACCGTTATTCCTGAAACCAACAAACATTCTAGATAATGTCTAGCTCTAAAATAAAGAGGTAAGAAAAAGTAGTGGTAGTAGTAAGTAAAGTCCAGCCGCCCAAACACGGTATTTCGTTATGCTGATATTTCACAGCAAACAACTGGACTGCATAGAAAAGAAGGGGTAGGAAAGACAATCAAAGTATTCTCAAAACAAAGGATAATCCGAATGCAAGCAAGTACAATGTCAAAGGTTCGAAGTTATCTGTACAGTCAAACTTGCTTTCTAAATTTGTCAAGGTCAGTAGAGAATTCTGCAAGTAAAATACTTGGAGAAACAAATTTTCATGACATTTGTTTCACAACTATGAAAGCTATTCCAAAAAAAGTCATACATTTTTCAAAACTTTGGGGGGCATTTTCAGACATACGTTCACAGGAAAGAAAAGTCTCTTTTCTTTTACCAATAGAATAAGTCTTGAAAATGATTAACATTTATACATTTGCTACACCCTGTAGAAACAGAAGTACAGATATGTATGAAGCACAAGTGATAGTGAAATTTAAAGTTGAATTTTGAGGTTTTTCTGATCAAGATTTATCAGTTCTTGGTTCACATGTAATCACAAGGAACTCAAAAATATGAAAATGTAGAAACAGGACCAATGTACTAGAAATCAAAGTTTGAACGATTAGGAAGAGTAGGAGTTACACAAAGAGACATATTGAGAAGACATTGTCGGGAATGAAGCTAAAAATATTTAAATTAGAAACGACGGGACATTTCAAAACTTTACCGTTCATTATCAACCACAAAAAACACGCACAAAATGATCAAATGTTTTAGGTTATGTTATTCTCATTTTCTGCATTTTGTGGGTTTTTTCGCGGTTGATAATGAAAATCAAGTTTCAAACCACGCCGCCGTTTCTAATTTAAATGTTTTCAGCATCATTCCTGACAATATTTTTATTTATTTGACAGATAAGTAGCTAATGCAGTTGTTTCTTTTAATAAATTGAGAAGTATGCATACCTAATTTTGCTGCTACATTTTTAATGTTGGTAATCCCAAAAACTGTCATAATTTCAGCTAGGGCGACTATGTCATCTGCAGCTCTAAAGAAAGGTGAACATCCACTTAGGATACTTAATAGGATCACACCAGCTGACCACACATCCACAGCTAAAAAGGGGCAGACAAAAATGTCAAGATAAGAAAGACAAAATAGTCGAAATGTCAAATGAGATTCTTTTCATTTTACCCTTTCACAGGCAGTGGTACACACATGTGTAACATTTTATGTAACACAAGATTCTATGAAATTTAAATGGACATTTTTCAAAAAATTGAGAGATCCATCAAAGTTCTTAGAAAATTGTCCTCTTTTGAACAGTCTACAAAAATCTCAAAATTCAAAATGCGGGTATGAAGGGGTTAACAGTGAACTAAGTTTGATGGAATCAAAACAGATACAAAGAGAAGAGTGGAGTTAAAGGGAAAGCAGTCAGACAGAGGGAAAATTCAAAACATAAAAAGAAAAGTATTTGTTCTTGTAAGGTAAACTATAATCAAGGATTTAAACCCCTTGAACTGGTATTAATTTCGGTTCCGTTCAGTTCACAGTTTGAAACCTGCGAATGAAATCGGTTTGCGGTTCAATTTGAGCCAGTTCAAGCTCTAGATGAAGGAGCATTCATCAGGACCTCGGCATTGAAATGGTCGCAGATTATGTCAGTAAAATTTCCTGAAATTACAAGGCGCATCTTCATGACCTCTCAGATGAGGACGCACTCATATTATTAGACAATGCCGGGGTGACCTGAAGACTTAATCGAAGGAAGCCATGGGATCTTACAACCCCTTGGTTTACCAAGCTTTAAACTCCCTCTCGTGCCTTAGGGCAGGGAATAGTTAAGAAACAAGTGTCACTATCCAGTTGTGAAACACCCTGTATATTTATTTTAACTTAGAATGTATACTTGAATTTTCCCGAAGAGTGAAAGATAGTAATGATAAGATTTCTTTAAAAAAAAAAAAAAAAATTATTTTCACCAAATTTTATGTTAAAATTTATGAGCAATATCGCTGAAGCAAAATTATGCAACAGGTCTATTGTTTGGTTTGGAAGAGAAGGCGCTTTAATCCACTGAACCCCCTCCCTCTTACAACAGAAGCTATTGATCCTCTTTGGGCCACTTTAATCTGAGTTTAAAAATACCAAGCAGACACTCATCATAATGCTCAACCAGGACATCTCACCTGTAGTTTGATACTGATACTTGAGGAGAACTTCGGGAGGCCTGAATCCAGGGGTGCCCGCACGAGCGGCATTCGGTGCTTTCCGCGTCATACATCCATTACAGATTTGAGACTTGCCCGCGCAAGAACATGGTAAGACAGCTTTACTGGATGGAGCTCTTCGGGTGGGCTGAGGAAATACTCCAGCACCCGCAGTTGGATTCTTAGTTGAGCGTAGTATATCAGGTTTTTCTTTGACCTAAAAAAAACAGAAAGATTAGTAGATTGGTAGCATTTAAGAATTCACTGGAAGATTGCAAGGAAGATTACATAGCTCTGTGTTGCAGTGTACCTACATATCCTAAACATAATGTCACTTGTAATCTTTTCTGCACCAATGCAGCATTTCAGTGACTAAAAAACTGCAAAATAGGGTCTTGCAAACACTGAGGAGAAAAATTTATTTTTCGATAAGTATTAAGAGTTCAATCAAGGAAATGTAACACAACAATAATAGAACTCATTTCATGAAAGTTGGCTGATGACAAATGGATCTGTTTACTGCGCAGAGACGAGCTTGCGTTTTTGCCCAAGAGGAAGAACGCAAACACGTCTTTGCGCAGCGAGCCTCATGATCTGTCATCGTCCTTCTTTCATGAATTGAGCTCAACTTTATAAATGAAAACAACTTTCAAAACAAATAGATTTACACTGAATAATTGAGGCGGTTGTAATAAGGGCCCATAGGCAAAAATCAAGTTTTTAAAAAAACAGCTTTAAAGTTTTCATTACCCATGTAAACGATCCAATACTCACTATCTTCAAATTGCTCTCCTGCCCTCAAAACTTAATCTTTTTTCACGAAATTTTGAGGATGACTATTTGAGGGTGTGACAAATCGATTACGCTTAATCGATACGCTTTCTCCTCAAAAAGGGCCCATACGCCTATGGGCCCTTATTTCAGCTACCGCCTTAATTGTAAAAAGGTATCAAGGCATCTCTCGAAAAATCAATTATTCTAAAATCAGTATTTTGGGGTTTGGCTGCATGCAGCCATCAGCTCAAAAAGAGAGATTAACTAAAAAGAAGAATCAAGGTAAGAAGAACTGCTTTGGGTACTTACTTGGGAATCCTGAACTAGGAAATTACTACTTTTATTGCACGTGTTCCCAGAATTTGGCGCCAGCCTTTGAAACTTTTGTCTTGAACAACTTGGTTCGGAACGAGTTGATGGATTGCAAGGCTCTACTTCACTGACAGTCTTCGGTGCATTGGTCTCCATCTGCTCTTGAACTTTACTACTGGATATATTAAGCGAAGTACTGAACTTCGATGAGAGGTTAGCTCCTTCTTTGGACACTTCATCAAAGCGTCTCAATACCGGAGGTGCACAAAACTTTGATGGTTCATGAGATCCTTCTTTGGGCACTTCATCAAAACGACATAATTCTGGGGGTGGAGGCTCTATGTTATTGTTTGACGGCGCGTCTTGTTTTGTTTTCTTATTAATTGTTTGCTTTGGGATTGAAGCGTTGTTTATTAAAGGTCGCAAAACAGGCCTTTTCGCAGAAAGAGCTTCACTATGGTTTTCATCCCGTTTCTTTTGAGGGTTTTCAACATTCTGGAAAATTAGAAAGAAAGAGCAAATAAAAACAAGAGAAAAACCGACATCAACTTGAGGAAGTAGCTGTTGTAACTGCACAGTCGATCATGTGCTAGACTAGTGCGATTTTTGAAGCATGAAAAAATATCATGATTTTTAGTGATTTTTCATTTATGCATTGTTAACATTTTTTTTGATGCATCGATAAAATTTCAACGTTTTTTGGACTTCCCACAGGCCTAATAGACCGCACAAGATCTATTTCAGGAAATGTAAAGAGACTTAGTGAAAACCAGTAGATTCAAATTGAATTTTTCACAAACTCGTTACTTAGACTGAGAAAAGTAAAAATAATGAAGACAGTACAAAGCAAATTAGATATAATTTGAATCAACTCACTTCATTTAGAGAATTTCGTTTCCGCTTTTTCTCTATCCTAGCCGGATCTTTGGGGATGAGTTCTTCGACTGGTTGCGCCAAACCGAAATCGATCAATAAAAATCTGAAAAAGAAAAGAAAGTGTTGAAAAATATACTCAAAATATTTGCAAGGAGAAAAAACTTCGGTCCATATGGAACACAGAGGGTGTCCGGTTCCAGTAACCGAAGTTTTCGATTGTGAGTACCGAACTTCAGTAGGAACGAAATGTGAGTCATAGTATTAGTCACACTTACCCAAATCTTCGGTACTCCTAACTGAAGTTTGATACTCACAACCGAAAACTTCGGTTACTGTAACCGACCACCTTGGTTTTCCATAAGAGTCGAAGCTCAGTTTTATAACCAAATTTTTTTTTCCGTGTGGAGCAGCACAGAGTTTCCTTCTTGTCGTGGATAATTTTACCATGCTTGCTCTGATTTGTTTAAATTTTGTATTTTTATTTTCATCAGGTATCAACAGCGCATGCAATATGCTTTTCAACCCTTAATCTTTGTAAGTAGTTGATGGATTTACAGTGTTCCCACTAAAACAGCGTAGTACGACGCCTTTTTGCAGAAGAGACCAACTCTGCCAACTTTTCCATGTTTGCAGAAGAGGACCAACTGATACAGGTTTCCTGCGTAAATGGCTCTCTTACGTAAACCTGGAAAAGTCAGTTCTCTTCTGCAGCAAGCCATCCAATTGTGAGGTTGAGGGTTTGACACTGATTAATTCAAAGAAAATAGTACAGATTAACTTACTTTTTCCGTTCTCTATCATACAAAAAATTGGAAGGTTTAACATCTCTGTGAATGATTCCAAATGAGTGAACTCTTCTTAAAGCTATGAGTAAATTTTTCATGTATAATTGCACTTCTGCAGCATCCATTTTGAGCGCATAACTCTGAAATAAAGACACAAACAGAAAAGAATTGTTAAAAACAGCTTTGCATTGCATTGAAATTGGTCTTTGCTTATTATTAGGTTTGTTACTCGTAAAGTCTTTGAGTACAATTTTTTTAATAATTAATTTACTTATAAAGTTAGAACAGTCTAGATAAAACGTCTCTGTGTATGACCAACAATATATGTATACAAGTTCTGTCGTGCTAAGGGAGAACGCCATAACTCCACTGCACATGAAATCGAGAAAAGCGAGTTCAAAGTTGAAAGCATGGCTCTCCCAAGCGTTTTCGATTTTGGCACATTTTTGTGCATAGATTAATTGTATGTACCTCTATTTGATTTTTGAGCTTTGTCCAAGTCAAGTATTTTTGCTACAAATAACAAAAGATTGGAGGAAGGCTCCTCATACGATGCAGATGCACGGCTTTTTCCTCGTCTGGCGAGGCAAGCATTGTTGTGCGAAGGATCACCCAGGAAGCGTCCGATACACAAGTAGACCTGCCACATCTCCGTTCGGCTTGGCTGGAGATTTAGCTGGCACTTGCGGCCGTTTCTCCTGAGTAAAGGCACTGATTTTGGCGGACTTACGGCAAGCAGCCCCTCTATATCTCAGAAACAAATGAAGATAAGTGCATTGCAATTTCACCACGTGAAAGAGCATGCCGAAAATAGTAGGTTTCCGTGTCTAACTCATTTTTTTTTATTTTAGGCGTTTACGCCGTTCTTCCTCGGCACAGCAGAGAGCCACAAGGGATGAAAAATACCTTCAGGCCAGCCCAGTTGGGCTGGCCTGAAAATTACATGAAATGACAAGAAATAACACCAACTTTTTGATTCTTTCCATGACCCTTCTAGAATTCTAAGACAATAATAAATAGTTAAGGATCGCTATCATTGAACGAAAAATATAGCTTGATACTTTAGATACTTACAGAAAATTTCTGATGAGGAAGGTAGGGCATGACAAAAGCTACACAATCGTCAGCACGAAGACAAACATTGACACTAATTACATTATCTTGACCCCTGGAAAGAAAATGGATAAGTTTGTTACTGAGAACCAAAATTCATCTCTCTGACTTCTTAATTTTAGAACTTAGTTTTTACAAACTAGGATTCCTTTTTATGGCGCTCAAAACTAATTGGTTTACTAAACAAACAAAAAATGTGTAAATGGGCAAATAGGAGTGTAACCGATTACAGAATTACTGGGTAATTGGTAATCTTCAAATCTTTGGATGGTAATTCAATGTATACTTCACGGATAAATAGAATATTTCAAGGTCTTTTTGATTAGATCTAATAGACGGTTTTAGTGCAAAGTCAACGGTTAGCCAACAACCGCAACAATGCGCTCATCGGTCGCAATCGGTTGTGATAAAACTCGCATAGCGTTCCGAACTATCTCACTCACTCTCCCATGACCCCCATGTATATCCATCTCTTCCTAGTTTTGAAATTCATAAACAGGGCCTTGTTTTACAACATATTGTAGTCAAAATCACATTAAAATGCCTCGAGGAATTCATTTCTGCCTTAAAATTTCACAAAATAAGTCTCTATCTATGATTTTTGAAATTAGAGTGAGATGGCAGCACATAAGGGTCATGTGAGAGCAAGAGAGACAAACCGGCTTTGTTTGGAACACTCATCACCGGCAGTCGCCATTACTAAAACCCTCTATTCTTCTGCAACTAATATGATGGGTGGCTTGTAAAAAATCAGACCTGATAACCATAAAATCACCCTCCGAAAAAATGACAATTGCGATTACTCGGTAATCCTGTGATCGATTACGACCCCTATTTGCCCAACTCTGCTAATTTATAAGATTAGAAAAATGTTGACTCAAGTATAATTCAGAGTTCGCTGAAGCCAAGCTTATTTTGAGAGTTATAGTATTAAAGTCCAATTGCTCAAATACTCAGTTTTCTATGCTGGTGTTTCACATCAAAAAGGATAAAGTTCACATTAGATTTGCGCCGGCTAACAATTTTTCCGGATACCCGGTTATCAGACAGTGGCTGGATAGAAGCGCCCGGTATCCGGCCGCATTATTGGATTTCAGCAGAGCACAATAAATAAACACTACACTTAAACATCTGCTTACCCAATGGTTTGCAAACATTGGAGTTCTCGGATGATTCGAGTTGGGTGGCAAGTAGGAACAAGGTGTTTCACAGCAAATTTTCTCGAGGGGTCTTTCTTCAAAGCTGCCAAGTGAACAGTACTGAAAGTTCCTTCACCAACTTTCCCCAAGAGATCAAAGTAATCATCTAGAACTTTAATTTTGCTTAAAAGAGCTTCCTTCAGCTTGTCGTTTCCTGAAAGTTGACAAGATATGAAATAAAAGAATGATCACAGAAAATAATAATCAAGAATCAGGTATATTTTGAAGATGATAACAAATAATGCTTGAACCTTTTTTTTAAAGTGTACAGAGCTGACCACTACATAAAATTTTGAAATTTCTTAACAAAAAGGCAGAATTTCTACTTAACGAACTACAATGATGTGCAAAATATTAGATAGATCGATAATTCATTGATTCAAACAATATTTTAACAGATAAAAAGCAAAAACAACCCAGCCATAAGAAACTTGTAAGGCAGCGGTAGGGGTTTAATTTAACAAAATTTAAGGTGATTCCATAGCACGTGACCAAGGGGATCGGTTAATGGTCATTTACCGTATTTTATGGAGTTTTTTCGTAAAACGAAGATTGTCAGCACCTATTGGAAGATCTAGCGAAAATATCTGCAAAGTTTGGACGCTCGAATCCGCAAAATAAAGACGTAATTGTGGCAATGGGGCAGTTGCAAGGGTCTAAAATGTTGAGTTTTTTATGAAGAAAATGAAAGTACTAGATGAGCTGAGAACAAAAATGCCTTTGGTTTCTCCTCAAGTCCCATTGTTCCGGAGATGAGATTTTGGCCCGAAATACATTGATATAAATGGGAATTCCGCGTAGTGACGTCACTACACACACTATTTTATACAACTTTACACGTCTGTATCTCCGAAACCGGGACGCTTATGAAAAAACCAAAGGCACCATTGTTCTCAGCTCATCAAGTACTATCATTTTCTTTATAAAAAACACAACACAACATTTTAGACCCTTGCAACTGCCCCATTCGCACAATCGTAGTGCGATATGAGAGATCGAGCAGGGATTGTGCAAATTCCCATAAATACAACCTTATTTTGAGGATTCAAGCATCCGACCTTAGCAGGCATCTTTGTTAGATCTACCTACAAGGGCTGACAGTCCTTGTTTTACAAAAAAAAAACTCCATAAAATCTGGTGAATGACCATTAATTGATTGACTAATCGATCACTTTGGTCACGTGACATGGAATCACCTTTACCAATCAGGTTGCCCTATCTGAGGATGGAACCTAATGTTTTCAAGAAGTGTCAAATCCAATCTTTTCTGGGACAAGCTATTAGATAAGAATATTTAAACATAAAAATAAAATAAAAATGTATTAATATTAAATTAAATTAAATTAAAAAAAATTAAATGATGTGGACTCACTCTTATAGGCTGCAATCCATTTAACTCTAGACGCTCCAGACGCGTCTTTGGCATCATCTCTTTTATCAGCCTTGGTTTTTTCATCATCGCATTCCATGTTCGACTGAGCACTATGATGGGCATCAGACTCAGGAGCCATGGCCGACTCTGTAAAAGTAAAAACCAACTTCAATAATTGTGTAAAAGTCAGACTCTTTCTCCATAACTACGCAGAGACAGAGACGTACCACTGCACCAAAGAGTTTCACATCTTGTTCATGGAGAAGAAATTGGAAGTAGAGTAGAAGCAATTTGAGTATCAGGTTCAAATAAGTAACCAGCTAGGTTCGAAACGCATAAATAGTGGATGGATAGCAACAGGTCTGAGGTATTAGCTAGAACCCATGCTCCACATACACTTTGATGCATTTTCAGTAACTCTAACGCAATTTGTCAAGATCCGATACCTAAATATGTCTGCTCTAGATAGTCTTCTAAGAGAATAATAGGAGAGATTGAAAATTGGCGACTCATGAGGAAATATTTTATCGGAAATGCAGGCAAATTAAACATTTTCACCTCAAAGAAACAATGTCAACAAAAATTTGGCGGGAAAATGGAACAAAGCCAAATAACTCGATAGAAATTAGAGTAAAATCTGCTAATGCAACAGCAGGAGCCCCGAGGAGAGGCAAAAGGATCATGAAGATGAAATTAGACAGTGCTGAATTCAAACTGAGAGTCAAAGCACTAACTAAGTAGTTGTTTATATAGCGCTGAGAAAGCTTGAGTGAAGTACAAAAAGACTAGCTAAATAGTGCCTGGTGATAGTTGTAAGATCTCTCGTTAATTTACAAATCTGTAGGGTAATAGTTAAAGCATTACTGCAACTGTACAGCTAGATACAAATAGACATATTATCATCACTGAATAGGTAAAGGAAACAAAAGGAGAGTAATTTGTGATGTGGACATCTATGGGAAACAGTTGATTGTTAGAGATTACAGATCAAGCAAAGAACTTCCTGTAGTTGTAAGTGTTTTCAAGTATCACATGGTAAAATCTTACAGCACATAGAAAGAAAACAGAGTGAGCAGACTAAACAGAAATTCTACATTTCTTCAGAAGAGGCTCTGAGAAGCAAAGGAGACGTAAAGATCAATTCTCTAGTCATGAATGTATTCTTAATAGAGGTTGCAGCTAATGTTCAGAGTATAGGCTAAAGTTTCAAAAAGCTTTCACTATCAAAATAATAAGAGCTGGTATCAGGAGTAGAATGAACTATAGTAAGGGGTCAGTGCCTATAAGTGCATCGGCTTCTCATGGCGCAATTCAGGCAACAAAACATAACCTAAAACGTTAACGCTAAAATAAGTTGAATTCTAGCAGCAAATAATAAGGAAGATATTTGTGAGAGACAGGGGTCAACGAAGAAGCCGAATTGACAACAAACAAGGGATAACTCAAATGCACAGTCTGTACCTGTCCACCACAGTAGACAAAGCACTTCAGAACTCAGGTGATAGGACTTTCGGAGTCAAATAAAAAATTACCTATCAGAATAAAGTTAGATGCAGCAGAGGATCAAAAGAACCTGTCCTGCTAGCGTAAATTGGGAATTTACAGGTGAATTAAGGAGGTAAAAAGCTTGAAGAAAGGATGAAAGGAAATTGCCCGCCTAAATATGATATGTAAACATTGGGGTTTCCCCCGATATGCGAGTTGCTAGACTAGAACTACAACAAATAAATTGTAGAGAAGAGGGTGATACCTGTAAATATTGAACTATTGTAGACAGATTTACATCGAGATGAAATTACATTTAACTAGATTTAAAAAGCGAAAAGACTGTGACAATTAGTTTTACGCGCTACAATGACACACATTTCGGCATTATCGGGAATCTGGAGATCGAGCGGCGAAAATCCACAACACAACACACTAACATCAACAAAGCAAAGCGCTGCATATGTGCCAAAAATTGACCAATCAGAGGACTCGTTTCAGTCGTAGTTGAAGGATAAATCGATGATGTAATCATGCGTCATTCAACGCCAAAATGGCGGGCTTTTCCGAGGCTCCCGTCCGCGACTCCGCGCGCTTTTCAGCGCAAACGCGTGGCATTCTCACAGGACACGATGAGTTTCCTTTTTCCTTGGTTACTTACCTCTTCTTCGCTCGCAACCAAGGTCCATATCTTGCTCGCAACTATAGTTTTCTGTTTCGGTGTCTTTGACCCCTGGGATCTTGTTTGGTAAACACCCACCGCATTACACCGCGTCAAGCTGTCTGCTTTTTACTTTTTTCTATACTTACCTCTTCTTCGCGACTACGACGAATATTTTTGTTTTACCACCGAGGAAAACAGTTATGAGAGTTCGACCAATAATATTTGGAGATTTTCAGTTCAAGAGTTTTCAAGTGTAGGTGGAATTTAGCCGATAGTCTTTGACGAATTTTCATCTGTCATTTACAAATCAAATCAAAACGTGACCGAAACTTTCAATTTTTGGTGGGGGGGGGGGGATATACGACTTTTTTGGCATCATTGTTCCCGAGGCATTTTTTACGGTAAAAAACAGTAGAGGAGCTTCAGAAGTTGCAAACTTAGTTTTTCCCCCTATTATTGAACCCTTTTCCTCGAAAGTGGAGAAAGGGAGGCTTGAGTTGCCAGATCCCCCCCCCAGGACGCCCCATGTTTTCATTTATGTTCAAGAGGCAATATGAGAAATAACATTGGAAAAAATCCCAAGGTTATCAAAATTAAGCTCCGCCCCCATCTCTGTCAGAATCAGAAATGAGCTCTATGCTCTACCACTGGTGTAGAGACTGGAAAATAGGGAAAAAAACAAAATCTTTGATTTGGAATCCGAGGATTTCTAATTTCCTTTGTCTTCCCGTTTGCTAGGCTTTTGTCGTGCTCACCTGCCGCAGCAATCAGCATCCATTCCCCTCCCGCCATTTCACATTTGCTTCAGAGAATAAATTAGTCTATCTCTCTCACTCTCTCTCCTCCCTTTTGAACACATGTGTTAGAAAAAGATAGCAGAAGGGGCCATCACAAATCCCTGTCTCCGACCTTTTCTAACGCACACGTTCAAATGGGAGGAGAGAGACAAATTCCTGAACCCGCCCATGATTCAGAGATACACTCTGCAGAAGGAATTTCCCATCCCTAGGAAAATATTATTTAAAGAACGTGTTGACAAAATAAAGAGAACAATTTATTAAAAGAACAGTTAAATACTTTATTTCATAAAAAATTCATGATTTTATAACAACAAAAAAGTTCATTTATAATAATGATGATAAAAAATGTTCTGCAGTAAAACAATATTAATTAGAATCTCAAAATAAGGATGTTGATAATGATGGTGATAAAAATGATAATAATAATAAAAAAACCATGCACATCAGCCTTAAAAATACTGATAATGAATGATAAATAAATAAAAATTAATAGAAATCTCTTGAAGTGAAAGTAAGCGCAAAATGAGAGTGTTATAAATAACCTTAAAAGGAAAGGAAACAATAATTAAAATTGAAGAGAGAGAAATGAAGAAGTCAATTAATTGTTTTAAAGCCATTTCAAACCAATTTTCCTCGAAGTTGGTCATAAATTATTTATTTCAATCCGCTTGGAGAGATCTGAATGACAAAGATAACACAAAAGAGACCTTGAAATTAAAGCAAGATGTACTTCCAAATCAGAGCTCTAGAGCAGATTGGTTTAAGAGCTAGATCAGCAATACATCAGGGTTGGTACTTACAGCTTAATTAGTCAGCTTTCTAAGAGGCATAGTAAAAATAGGCCCCTTAAATTAATCTTAAAGGTTGTGTTATCCTTTGAAAAATCTAGAAGATTGCAGTTTTTCTAGAACTTTGATTTTTGAGAGGTGAAAAGCCGGCAAACTGAAATTGCATTAAGTCTAAAACTTGTATCAACTTTTGACTGTAAAAGAGTAAAGATTGGATTAACAGCCCTCCACAAAGGACCTCGCACATAGCAACAGGCAAATGATAAGTTAATGATGTACTTAGGACCTGTTTTTCTTCTCATAATTCTGAGCATAAACTACGTCTGTCCAAAAAAAAAACGTAAGATAACATAGTAAAATTTCGTAGAATCAAACTTCCTGAGGACCAGAAAAAGTTTGACTTAACCAACAGACTAAAACCAATTTCAATTTAAGTTGAAACAGCGGCGAAATCTCATAAAATTTGACAGATCGTGCTTTTTTTGGGAAAATCTATGCGACTCTGAAAGACTACGAGAAAATTAAGTTCTAAAGTTCATAAAAAAGTTACTAAGCCACATAGAAAGAGCTGGGTCCTTTAAAATATTTCAGTGATATAGATCTTATGAAAAAATAAAAATATTAGAAAAAAAAATAAATAAATGAACAAAACAAAAACTAACGGTTGGAACTACTAGGTGTGAATGATAAGTTGCCCAACAGGCCTAGAGTTCAATCATCACAAAGAAATCAAAAATACAAGACACAACTATTGCACAGAAAGAGAACCATAATTTCGACCGTACCATCCTAAATAGAGATGTTGAGACAGGAGTTCATCAGGTGCCCACTATATACAGCCCGCATGGTAAAACATAGCTCAGATATCTCAAGCTTTGCAAAGAACCATCCAAAAAATCCTGTCTCAATATCTCCTACAAACACCACAAAGAAAACTATGGGGATCTAAAGTTACTTTAACTTCAGCAATTCCAAAACTTTTAAAGACCGCAGACCCCTAGGGTAAGATTTATATTTCTATCTTTTTTTACATCCCATTCAATAATCTTCCAACTGAGCTCAGTGTGAGTGTTAAAATGTAATTATCTTGTTTGAGGTTCAATGGCAAGATTATAATCCTTGAATCTTAAGTTGGATGCCACATTGGAGAACCTTCGTACTTCCAAGGCCCCCCAGAAAGCCTGCGGACTCCAGTTTGGGAACTGCTGTTCTACTCAACATGCCTTTAAGGCTTTCACAACAAACAAAGTACAAACCTAAATCAAATTTAGTGCGTAAGTAGAACCAAAACAAAACAGTCAAGTTTAAACTTCACCTCTGCGAGTGAAATTAGTCCGCAAAATAAAGATTTTGTCGAAAGACGGGGAATATCTCGGGCTATAGACCCTGAAAGTCTAAAAAAAAAAAAAAACAAAAAAAATCCACTGAAGTCTAAGACTGATTATTATAGCTTCTGGACTAAAAGGTAAAACTTTAACAACAAATAAATAAAAACCGTGACATTCTTGAGGAACTTCTGATTTGACAGGCATGGTTTAAAAGAAATTAAGTTCACTTATATTTTTAAGGTAAAAATTAGAACTCGAGCACAAAATCGCACAATCTCCATCTTATGATAAACTTTGAAAAATGATTAATTCAAACAGAGCAGATAATTCACTAGCTCATCATGGAAGATGAAAAACTGCCTTCAAGAATCAACACAAACATTTAAAAAGCTTGAAAGAAAATATTGAAAAGTAGTCAAAATGAATTATGTTAATTATTTCATATTATTTATTTTCAAGTATATAATAATCGGGAAAATGAATAAAGACAACAAGTCTTAAAATTACAAAAAAACCCAGCAGGGAAAGAAAAGCTTTAAATTCAGTAGGAAGTCACAAATTAAAAGCACTGTTAGTTTTCAATAGATTTGCAATACTATGACTCCGCAATCGTCTGATATTTTGACACTGCGGAATACCCTAGTTTCATGAAATATAATGCAAAAAAGGAGATGAATTACAAAGCTGGTATCTGGAGAGAGGACGAGGAAGATTGGATGACACAATAACGTAAAAAATCAAAATTGAAAAAAAAAAATTAAGTAAATAAAAATAAAAATAACAAAGCAGAAAAAGCAATGATTTTGTGGTAGAATAGAGACCAGATGAAAATAGAGGTCAGATAGACTTCGATCGGACAAAAGAATGACGGGATATGGGATGCAGAATACCTACCTTCTCAAATTTGTTGAGACAAAGATATGAGAAAAAAGGCGACAGCCAAAATTAAAACATAATTTAGAGCCTCTTCTAAGCTCTGAAATAAAAAGCTTACTTCACAAGGGGTCCAAGTTCATTTATCATAGTCAAAGCACAGAAAATCAAAAATTCAAAGTTTATGATTCATCTACTGGAGTTCAATGCCTCAGCATGGTAACATTTGCGGTTGAGCCAAAATTCTTTTAACCCGCTTACTTGGGTATATTTTCAAAGAGCATTCTACCACTGAACTCAGTTTTTTCAATAATGCCACTTAAATCCCTTGCAAACATACTAAGCTTCCCAAAAATCAAAGCTGTTAGGCCACAAAAGTATAGGCACCATAGTTAGGAAATTCTTCGATAATAAGATTTAAAATTGATGCACCAAGGAACAGGAAACCTCATCTGCAGACAGCATTTTTTTTTTTATTAACAAGGGGAGGCTCAGAAGTCGCCGCCTCCGATTTTGAAAACAACTGCACGAAAATGTAGCTAAAGTTAAACTATTAGACCCGTGTTTCTCACTTTTTGCCAATGGGCCTTCCTAAAGCGTCAGGAATTTTTTGAAAGTTGCCGAAATTCATGTAAATATTCGGAACGCTCTCCGCTCGGGTTTTTACGTGAATTTCGGCAACTTTCAAAAAATTCCTGACGCTTTGGGAAGGCCCATTGGCAAAAAGTGAGAAACACGGGTCTAATAGTTTTACTTTAGCTACGTTTTTGTGCAATTGTTTTCAAAATCGGAGGCGGCGACTTCTGAGCCTCCCCTGGTAAGACGAAATGGAGTTGACCTATCGATAAAAGAAAGAGGCAGATCGATTATAGACCTTTTATTTAATTTTAACAAACTGCAGACATTTGTCAACAGACCTATGACTAGAGACCTGAAAAAAGCGTGATTTTGAAAGGGCAATAATCGGCGGTAAATTGGTGTTTTCAAAGGCACAAAAGCGGTACTTTCATTTTTGTCAAAAATCTCTATTTTACGGTGACAAATTAAGTTATGGGGTTATTGGTTCCGGAATCTACCTTATAAATAACTGAAACAGTTGTTTTTGTGCTTTTTAAGTGAAATAACCTGACTTCATAGAGAAGTTACGACAGAAACCTGTGTTTGGTGGCTGACACACGTGAAGTTGCGCTTCAGGAGTTTATGCCACCAATTTTAAAACGATTTTTTGTAAGTTTTGCAGCAAAAATTTGACCTGGCAGAGGAAAGACTCAGTGGCAAAACATTTTAAAACCGAGTCTTTCATGTTGAAACCAGATAAAATTTTTGCTGCAAAACTTACAAAAAATCGTTTTAAAATCGGTGGCATAAACTCCTGTAGTGAAACTGGGCAGCTCTATCATAAGCTGATACTTTATTTTTTGGCATGATTTAACAATTATTTGTGTTAAAAAGCACACATAAACACAACTTTCAACATCACATATTTTCTTCACGTCCTTAAAAAAACACGCGGATCCACCTAAAATCGTTAAAGAAACACGAGTTTCTGAAAATCGGGGTAGCGAGCGCATCATCAGCTGATAAGTTTTCATTTCTCTTTGGCGAAACTACGGCGCGCCGCGCCGCGCCGCCGGGAGTGGCGGCGAAAAAACATCGCGGAAATTATGAAGTTCGGATGCCTGCCGCGATTATTCATGATTTCATAACTCGGCTTTGATGGTGCCGAAATTCGCGATTTGAATCGCGAAATTCGCGCATTAGATCGCGAAATTCGCGTTTTGACCCGAAATTCGCGTTTTGAGCCAAAAACCCCGAAAATCGCGTTTTGAAATTTTTTAGATTAGGATTCAGCAGGTTGCCAGCATCATGTAGGTACGGGTCTCACTTCGATTGGACGACTTTTAAAAAAATCGCGCGATTCGCGGCCGCGATTTTTTCAGGTCTCTACCTATGACTTATGGAGAGGATTTGACAAATTAACCTTAAACCTTGAAATTTCCTTTGGAACAGAGTGAACTGTAGAATCCAAATTCTCAATCAGTTTTCCTCGAGCTTCTCCAGTTTTTCTACAAATTTCTGAGTTTTTACTGGCTCGTCAATTTGAGGTTGGGTGTTGATTAATTCAGAATTTGAAGTAAAATTGAGTTAAAATGCAAAATTGAGGTCTTAGGTCTACTATGTACCTAGTTACAATGAGACCAAAGCTCGACTGCCAGATTCTCCAAGTGACAATATGAGGTAGCACATTCTGGATCAAAACACAATGAGCTATACATTTATCTCGAGTGGAAGTTTAGTGGGTAACCTGCGTAACTACCATGGGGGATTTTTAGGTTAGGTTTAAGCGAGTAATTTTGCCCATTTATTCCAATGTATTTGGATGCTTTGGATGCAACGAACTGAGGCTGATCCATGTTTCGATCCCACGTACGTCATCACCATCACCGCACCAAAATACATGGGAATAAATACAAAAATTACTCGCTTAAACCTAACCTAAAAGTCCCCCATGGTGGTTTCTTAGGTTACCTATTAAATTGCCCCTCTAGATAAATGTATAAATCGTAGATCAAAACAAGGATTTTTTCCGGACATGAAAAGTTTTTTTCATGTTTTACTTTCAAAACATTTTCGAGTTGATATTCTCTGGCAAAAACCATGTTATTTTACTAATTTTAAGCTAATAAATGAATGATTTCACAAAATTTAAATTATCTTAGTGTTTATTGTTTACAATATTGATTTTTATTCGTAAAATAGTGACCAGGAAATTCCATGTTTCCATCCTGTGTGCTGCTGTTTGCTGTATGCTGTCTGCAAGAGAGGAGTGCCTTTTCTTTTCTGAGTCAAAACTGAAAAGTTTCGGAATGATGCAGAGAATTCATATGGAATCACTGGAGGCCAAATAGTTTAAATAATCATTAATTTTATTTTATTTGTTCCTATTTCCAAAACGGCTCACTCTTCAGGTGAGTTAGGTAAAAAAAAATAAGGTGAATTAATCAAATTAGTTTACAAATAAGGAAGTAAGCTTTAACGGGCATCAAGTATTCTTTGCATGTCATAAATTTGTGCTTTCTGACACTGAAGTTTCTCTTTTAAGAAGAGTTGAAGGTGGTGGCGGTGGAGGAGGTGTCGGTCGCGGTACCCGAGGGAGAATGGCTTTTGTTGTCGGAGCAGCTCCTGAAACGGACATAGAATATGATAATTATTATGGTTTGTTTTTTTTGTTTTTTGTTTTTTTTTTTGTTTTTTGTTTTTTTTTAAACACATTGGTTACATAGGACAGGAAAAAACTGTATGGTACAGGTGAATGATATTAATAATAATAGCCAAGTTACAGAGTATTTGGGTTACATAGTATTTGGGAAAATACTTAGATGCATGCACAGGAAACTGTATATGCAACGTTATGCAGGGTTAGGCAACATGTTTAAATCGCCTTTTTGTTTTTGAACTTAGGCAACATTAATGAAAATAGCCCCCAAGGTTATAGATTAAGAAGGTATGCTCATCTGACTTCGCGCCACAAATTCAATGGTGCACAGTTCAAAATTACTGCAGCCAAGATGGCCGACAAAAGCAGAAAACACGGTGACTAACTCTTATCTCCGGGAGTTGTTAGACGACTCTACGTCGCGCTCGGGGTTATCTGTTTTTGTTGCCCATCTTGGCTCTAAAAATATTAAACTGCACGCCACTGAATTTGTGGCGCGCAGTCAGATGAGCATACCTTGTTAATCTATAATCTTGGATAGCCCCTTTATTTTAAAAATGGTGCTGTTGCACACTTTTGCTGTTAGCAATTTCAGGGTCCATACAGATGTGAAATCCTGCAAAACTAACGATGGTAGAACTGAAAACTCCTGAAATCCACTGCTAAACTCATAAAATGCTTTTAAAGGTGCGAGAATGCACTTTTAAATACACTAAATAGAGTAAATACCCCAATTATACCCCCAACACTTTCAGCGACTGGAGAACCCCAGAAAACCAATAAAAACCAACCCAAATTTATCCATTTCTGGCAATCTTTTCAGTTTTCCAGTTAAAAACTGGCAGTCCCATAAAAATTCTTTCCCAGGCAGTCCCTGTACTAACATTTCCAAAATTCACGGATACGTAGATTGAATAGAAATGAAGATGCATTAAGCCTATTTTATCATCAAGTTCGGTGCGAAGCTTTGAGGCTCAGAACTTTTCGAAGGACACCTGAATGCCAAAGTCAACAAAGGCACTTCTAGCCAATCAGGAATGTTGTTTATTGTTGTCTCTTACCGTTGAGTTCCTCTTTTCGCCCCCACTTCACAGAACGAGTAAAATTCCAAAATTCGGATACAGCATCGGTGTCATCCATAGTTGCCGAACTAACAGTTCGGGTGATTAGTTTGGGTCAGATAATAAAATGTACAACTATTGGTTCGGGTGAAAATCTTCACCCAACACTGTAGATAAAATTCCCTTATTGATGCTTTAGAAAATTAACGGACTGATTGAAATTTTAAAATTTACCTGCATCAATTGAGCTTCCATCGGAATGAGCCCGACTGAGACCAGACGAATTCTTGTCCGCTAAGGCTTCTGGTTTTGGGGGCTTATCCGGTTTATCAAAATCCTTCCGGTCGGCTAAGGACATCGAAGCCGGTCTTGGTCTACTGGTAAATAACGTAACGTTTTCATAGTTACTTGTTTTAGAGATATTGCTGTCGGCATTGCTCTTGGGTGCTGAGTCTTGGATGACAGGGGTCTGAAGCTTGTCCATATGATATAAATGTGCGCGTTCAAGTAAGCAAACCTGCAAAATTAAAGGAAAAAAGAATCATGATAAATTCAGGAACCAGTAACTTTTTTTGACTTAATCAAGAGATTCATTTTCAAACATCATTATTTTCCATTAAAGTGAAGAATCCAATAACTAATACCAGCCGTTAAGAAGCCCTGTTTATTGCTCTCAAATTACATTAGGTATTAAAAATAACGTTTTGTTATCACTCTGACTCCAGCAGGCTGACTAAAAAACGATTGTATCGTAATGCCATCAAGTCGATGATCAAGGAAGTGTTATTCTTATGGGCGCTGTCATTCCGATAGAAACCCTTCCATCTCTGCAGGAATTCACCGATGACTCCTGGGCTATAAATTTCTGCAGAGATGGAAGGGTTGCTTTAAACACTTGCACTTTTATTTAAAACCAATTTCAAGAGGATTTGTAACAACTTCCTTTTTAAGGTTAAAAAAATCAGGCAAACAAACTAAGCCTGTGTAAAATGTCCATAAGAGATTATCATCATGGCTGCCATATCATATTGAAAGGTTTAATTTAAAGACTTACCTCTGCATCAGAATTATCAGCAGGTCTCGGTATTCGAAACGAGGAACTGAGGGGGCGTTGCAACGCAGCAGGTCGCTCTGGAATGGCTGGCTTTTTGAAGTTGGACTCAGCTAGATTTATGAGGTCTGAAGCATCCAGAGATGTCCTTGGAGCAGGTGTTGGCCTTGGTAACCGCTTCCTTTCAAAAGTTCCGTAGATTAACTCGGTCGAATTTTTTGAGCCTTCGGAGGAGCTGCTATTATTCGGTTTCTTGATACTCTGACTTCGGGTGATCAGATGTAAATCTGAATTACTTTTATTATTATTGTTATTACTGTTATTACTGTTACCACTAATGATTAGCTTATTTACAGGACTCTGGTCTTTACTTTTCTGGCTAAGCAATGACAAATCGAAAGATTTTGTCATCACGTCACTATTATCACTATCAATAAATAAAATATCACATTTATCCGTTGTTTTCATCAGTTTTTCATCACTACTATCAGAGCTTTCCGCATTTTCAACCATTTTTCTTGACTCAACAACTTCTGGATTACTTTGAGTCTGAAAATGCTCAAAACCAATCATTGGAGATAGGGTCGAATGAGAGGTTACCGTTTCGACCTTAGAGCTAGATGAAACACTACTACTTTGGTTAACATTCGAAAGGGCATCTTTGGTTTGCATATTTGGTGGTGTAGGAGCGACTGGTTTCTGCTTGCGATTCCTGGCAGCCGGCTTTGGGCTCCCTAGTGGAGTGCTGGAACACACAGAGTAAAAATTTCAGAAAAGAAAGTTTTTTCAAATAAAGCAAATTAAAAATTGAGGAGAAAAAAATTTGGTCACTGGAAAAAAATAAAAAGGCTCACAAAATGATACATGAATGATGATGCGCTCATCTCAGTAAAGTCTAATGAGATCGTAAGGCTTATTTCTGCTGAGAAGCACACCTGATATTCTAAGGGCCCTTTTTATGGACTTTTATGGGTCTTTTATATTTTCCGGAGATGGCCTCAATGTTGATAGTAAAAACTATTACTTTGCAATGTCCAGGAAGAGCCTCAGCAGGGTGTACTATGATTTTCAAAAGAAAGTCCTCTCATTGAAATTGTTCCCGATGAAGTTTTCTTTTATTTTCTATCGTTTTAAATTTTTTGAGGCATAATGTCACAAGTGGCAATACTGTGAGACTTTGAAATACCTGAAAACCATGAACTTTCTCAAATTGGTCTAGAAATTAAATAATGAAAATTTCTATCAAGATACTTTTTTTTGAAAGTCATAGTACTTACAAGGGGAGGTCACGATGTGTCCGGCTCCGATTTTCATGAAATTTGCATGAAAATGTAGCTTAGGTACGTCTTATTGAGGATCAAGAATCGTTACCGGCAAATGGGCACATGGGAAGTAAAAAAAAAATTTCAAAGTTTTGTCAAAATCTGCGAAATTCAAAGTGTGCGGCTAATGTATTGGAATTTCCGGACTCTCTCGTATAGCAGTTCTGTGGCCGACTGGTACGGCGCTCGACTCGGAACACATGGGTCGTGCGTTCGATCCTGGGGGGTGATCACGGAGGATCGTTTCGTTTCGTTATCGTTATCGTTATCGTTTGCATTAAATCAAATGGGCTTGCTTTTGCGCAACTCGATCGCGCAGGTGATCCCCTCCTCACCTCTTCCTACTTCAAACGATCGAGTAAACGACAGCCTCCAACTCATCGCTTCCTTTCGACCGTTTCAATCGTTACGAGAGGCTCAAAACGATTCGATCAGTTGAGCCACCCATAAGGTTACATGTAAACGATAACGATAGCAAAACGATCCGATCCTCCGTGATCACCCCCCTGGGATCGACCGCTTAATTTTTGCACTTCAATATCTAATTTTAATTGGTGAATATCATGTTGTTGTTGTTTTTTTTTTGTTTTTTTCTTATATTTGTTTTTTTTTTTTCGTATGTCGGGAAAAAATTAGACAAAAAAGAAATTTTGGAAATGATTGAATAACGTATTTTGGATGAAAAGCTTAAGTAATTTTTTAATGATAAGATTATAAATGCGATTTGATCATGCGTCGTGCAATGACAATACGTTTCAGAAGAGAGCGGAGCTAGTTGTGAGTCAGTTGCACTATCATCAGATTACCTATCTACACTTTTAGCGGTTGAAACTTGGGTACAATGCCGAGAAAATTATAATCTTGTCATTAAAAAATTACTCTAGCTTTTCATCCGAAATACGTTATTCAATCATTTCCAAAATTTCTTTTTTGTCTAATTTTTTTCCCGACATACGAAAAAAAAAAACAAAGATAACAAAAAACCAAAAACAAAACAACAACAACATGATACTCACCAATTAAAATTAGATATTGAAGTGCAAAAATTAAGCGGTGGACCCCAGGATCGAACGCACGACCCGTGTGATCCGAGTCGAGCGCCGTACCAGTCAGCCACAGAACTGCTATACGAATGTGTCCGGAAATTCCAATACATTAGCCGCACACTTTGAATTTCGCAGATTTTGACGTAACTTTGAAATTTTTTTTTTACTTTCCATGTGCCCATTTGCCGATAACGATTCTTGATCCTCAATAAGACGTACCTAAGCTACATTTTCATGCAAATTTCATGAAAATCGGAGCCGGACACATCGTGACCTCCCCTTGTTAGTACTAGTCAAATAAAGCTTATCTTATCTTACATTACTCACATTCAACCCAAAGATGTTTGAAAAAGGAAAAGCTCGCGCAGAAAAAAGGAAGTTTGCACGCAATTTTTTTTTTACAAAAATAATCTATATGCACGCAAAATTTAGTCGGTTCCGTACGGTTCCTACCGATTAAATTTACGTGCAGGTTTTTCACGTGAATGAAGATTATTTTCCTGGGCTTCAATTTCTGCACCATGTAAGTATTTTATTTTTTGTTCACAACTTTTCTTTTCCATGCAAACTATTTTCCCTTTTGTTATTTCTCTTTCTATTCCGTGAATTATTACAATTTCTGTACAATCTATTTTTGATACCGTGAGAAAGTCAATTTTTGCGTAAAATACTTTTTTTTTGCGTGCCGATAAATCACACCCGTTGAAAAAGGGATAACATGAAGAACAAATGTTCATATTTAAACTAACACAAAATGTTTCAACTGAAAATCCAGGCTAAAAAAAAATTTGGCACCATCAAGACATTAGTATCAGTGTTTCACTGATTAATCCTCAAATTATTTAGCACAGTCAAGGGTCCCCTCATTCTACAAGTTGCGGAATCGCATTGTAGGACATAGGTGGCTGCCGAAAAAATACATTTATGCACTGATAGTTGTTGCAACTTTCAAATGAGCAATTCTTGAATGAGTCTCACTTTCCCATGACATCAAACACCAGATATCTAAAGTTGTAGGGTAATTGCTAAAACTCTCTGTCTTTCTGAATTTAAATGCTGTAATAATGGACCCCATAGTTATTTTCTGTACATTTTCTGTAAGGGTGAATTTGAGGCGCTAAAAAAAAAGCAACTCGAATAAATCAAATAAATACTCCCAACCACAGATAAAAATTTAAAAAAAAACAAACAACAGCTTCAAAATACATACCTGAGCGGGTCATTCAGACTGTCGATCGATCGCGATCTTTTGATGTCACCGCCACCACCTGCACTAGGATTGGAAGACACTGTTTCTGAAGTAATAATTATTTGAGTATCACCACTGTTCGACCGAACATGACCGTTGACCAGAGTTCGAGGCGGAATAACACTAGCGTCTAGAGTCACGAAGAATTCTTCGTCACCAGGGAAAAACCAATCAGCATAATTGACTAAACAATCAACAATGATGCTGTGAAGGCTAGCGACGTTCATGTTCAAGCTGAAAAAAAGAAAAATCAACAATGGGTCTCTTGCAAACTTCACCTACACCTAGTCAGGGGTGCAAAATGTTCCAAAACTTCGGAAGTTTCACGCGATCCATGACTTATTTCCTCACAGGATTTTAAAAAATTTCCTCACAAAAATTTGAAAATGATGACTTTTTTTTGGTTATTTTAACATTTCAACACCCTATATACTCAAATGACCTATATTTCTCATTTTTTACACTATTTCCTGGGAAAACCTTACTGCCATTATTAAAAGCAAAGAAAAACAAAAACAACCAAAAATATTTGGACAAATTTCCTCACTTTTCTAGAAATTTCCTCACTTTCACGCGATCCGCGGATCGCTAGATCGGGCACATTTTGCACCCCTGCACCTAGTGATGTTGAATTTCAGGAATTTTAGTCTCTGGAATATTCTCAATGGAGAATTCTTTCTATTAAATGGGTATTAAAGTCCATTTTCCATTTTTTGTCTTAAAATCAAATAGTCTAATGTTTGTTACAGCTTGATACTACAGAAGTTGTGAGATTAATGGCTAAATTGAATTGCTCAGAGAGAAGAACAGATTTTGGTCGTTTGCTCCGGTCCCTTAATCCTCCACACCCGCGACCAGCGCTCTAAAGTTCAAATTCTTCACAAATGTCTGTTTCCTCTTAGGACATCAGTTTTGAAAGACATGCATATTGATACTTTTCCTTTATTTTAACGCTTTGTGAGAAAAAGATCAAAGGGAAAAAGTAAACGGTTATGGAGATAAAGACAAAGAAATTTTAAAGATTAAAACTTGTAGACAGAAGGATAAAACTTACCCAATGTTAGTACCATCCGAATCAGGGGACCAGATTAAATTTGGAGCCATGACAATAGCGATATTTTGCGAGGACATTTTATTGACCTCTTGGTTCTTTGTTAAAACAGCCAAGAACTTTATTATGTACCTCAGATTATCGTAATTGGCAACGGGAAGTTGCTGAACTACAGACCAGATTGCTTGCAAGCGGGCATCATTATTCATTTGCATTCTGAAAAAAACAACATTTGGGTTGATTGAGATTGGATAAACATCCGGAGGTATTTTTGAGAGGTACAGTAACCCTCGAGTTATCTGAACTGATGTGGCAGTCTGCCAATTTGCATAACAGAAAGTTCGGATAGTTCAGAGTCCGTTAATGACACTTACTACATTCCATGAAATGACTGAAAAGTCCATTAAAATACTGCAAACTACTGTAATTTTATACTTAAAACTTTGTGTTTGGTATTTGTTTTGATGAAAAATCTGTCAGAAGCCACAGCTTGTGAGGAGTCAGCTGGGTTGTATCTAAGCAAAGGGTCACAAGAGAGGTGCCTAGAAAAAAATAACAGTGCTCAAAACAACTAAACTTCAAACCCTTACCGTGCAGCACTCATCCAAAGATCATGCAGTTTCTGAGTAAGTAGTGGTTCGGGTAATTCACGTAAGTAGGATTTCAAAACCCCCGCTATAACATGAGGGTCGCGATATTGTAATGCTGTCTCCAGCGTCATGCAGCTAGCGTCAAGACTTAATTTCATTCTACGGACTTTGGAGGCACCTGCAAATCAAATTGTGAATTGAGCAAAAATTGAGAAATGGAATGGACAAAATTATACAGATAGTGCTTCATGAGAGGGAACTATTGAGATGTAAAAATTCAAAAATAACAAGTTTTATTAAATGCACTATCAGATACATGCTTTCACACTAGAGGCAATCCCTTTCAAGTGCTGAGGAAGTTTGATCTTTCATATTAGACTAGACACTAGACTAGACAATCTGTTCAAAATTTGAGGCAAACACATTCGGAATGAGGGACCTAGATAGTCAGGAAGCTTGAGGAATGTTCAAAATAGACTGTTTCAGTAGAGCAATATATCATATCGATTGCTGTCCGAGGACCTTTAGTTCCAAACAAACTCTGATTCAATGTATTTTCCCCATAAGCGCATTTTTGAACAGAAAGGACGTGGCACAATCCTTATGGGAAATGGCCTACGGTCAAACTTAATAAATGTGGCATCATTTTTTTCGTCTCGTCGTCCTGATCAAAAAGTCTCACGGGCGCAAAAAATTATCATCGCCGGTTTTCGAGATAATCGAGCTTAAAGTTTGAGCAAATCTCGATCGCCAGGGACTAATTTGCTCAAGAATCGAGCGTGCGTGCTACCTACGAAGCGGCTCACCGCTACTATTGCTCACACTCTGTCCGGAGTTGACGCCCTCTTTTCTCCCACTCCGAGTGGAGTGTGAGCAATAGTAGCGGCAGCCATCGCCAGTCGGCGGTGAGCCGCTTCGTAGGTATGATGCACGGTTAATTCTTGAGCGAATTAGTCCCTGGCGATCGAGATTTGCTCAAACTTTAAGCTCGATTATCTCGAAAACCGGCGATGATAATTTTTTGCGCCCGTGAGACTTGTTGATCAGGACGACGAGACGAAAAAAATGATGCCACATTTATTAAGTTTGACCGTAGGCCATTTCCCATAAGGATTGTGCCACGTCCTTTAGGTTATTAAATCAAACAATTAACGCAAACTTTTTGCGATTATGAATTCTACATACTCAAAAATGTTTAATTATGCCTGGTTTTTTTACTAAAACTGCCGGAATCCACAAGATATTACTGATTGAACACGCATTTAGAGGTTGGAATCACCCAAATTTTATTGTTACAGTTGTGGAGTGGGCAGGAATCTGGCAAGAATACGGGCGATTCTAGCCTCCAGATGCATCCTTTAGTCTGTAATATCTTGTTGATTCCGGCAGATTTAGTCAAGAAACCAGGCATAATTAAGCATTTTTAAGAATAAAGAATTCATAGTTTCAAAAAGGTTGGAAAAATTGTTTCATTTCATGGCCTGAATTTACGTTAAAAAGGGCGTTTATGGGGAAAATACATTGAACCATAGTTTGTTTGGAACCTGAGGTCCTCTGATGGCAATCAATATGATATAATATCACTTGACTAAAACAGTCTATAAGGGAGGTAGACAGTTGGTGAGTGTCAGCGAAATCAGAAATAAAGAGAAGTCTACATGGAGTTGTCACACGTTTAATGCAACATTAATGCTTTCATTCCTCATAAACTAAAAGCAAGGCCGATCGTGCAAAAAATTTAGTTCCACAAAGTGAAATATTCCACTTGCAAGGGGATGGTGTATGAAAGAAGGCAGACCTGAGTTTTACAAACAAATTTAAAGGATCGATGATTCATAAGACTCTATTGTTCCACCGATTTTGTGAACGGATTCGCTAGGGACCGAGAAAAAAATGTATCTTGCTCATGACCTGAAATAGTCTCCAATGACCGGTTTCTTCCATCACAGAACGGCATGGCCGAGTGGGTTAGAGCACTGCTTAACACTAAAGGACCCTGGTTTAAGTCCTGAAGTGACGCTTAATTTTTTGTAGAGTAATTTAGCATTTTTAAAAAGTATACTAACCCTTTCCACTCGCATGTCGGATATATCCGACCAGGGAAAAGTTGAGTTCCACTCACAGGTCGGATATATCTAACAAAAAAAAGAGACCTTCTGCGGACTCAATTGTCGGATATATTCGACGTGCTTGACGGATGGTGTGCTCCAGCGGATTTTATGGGAACTGGTACAAAAATCACGCACTACACCAACGCGCTCTGTACACTGTGATGTGAGTTTTTTACAGATCATACGGTTTGTTTACATCGTGTTGTTGAAGCTCCATGAGCTGGTGGGGCGGTCAGGTAAAAATGCTCACAAGTGGAAAGGGTTAAGAGGGAAGAAGAAGAGAAAAATTGTAAAAATTCTGAGCTACATTACCTCCTGCTATCCTAAATAGGCCTTCTTCTTCCATTCCTAATTCCAATAAGGCACAAACACAAAGTTCTATGGGGTAGGCTATTTTTCTCTCAGTGACGCGTAAGTGTTCCTCAAGTCCACACCCAAAAACTGGTTTAGAGCAGCTTCCGGCTATAATCAAAGGAAGTCGACAGAATACATGAGAGGTTGAACCCAAGGCAACGGAACACATAAGAGGTTGGACTCAAGGCAACGGAATAAATGAGAGATTGAACCCAAGGCTCCCTGGCCTAGTTTCAGTTCTTAATGGCACTCTTGCTAACTTTTGCTACAGGCAGTAGCCCAACGAGAGTTTCTTCATCTCTCTCTTTTCTCCATTAAGAAACGTATGTTAGACAAGGATGGACATGGGGATAAAACCCCCTCTTTCTGTCCTTTTCTTACTTATACATTCAAATGGGAAATGAGAGAGATGGAAGAGATCCTGGTTGCACCAGTGCCTACAAGCGATTGAACAGTTAACACGTTCACTGCCAGATGATTTTTGCTAGTGTTACGCACCACACCAAGCGATGTTCTTGTAAAACCCGCAAAAAATTCGGTTGGTGCGGTGAGAATTTCTGCTTGGCTTGACAAGCAGCGCCAATCAATAGTAGTAGTAGTAGTAGTAAAGTCCAGCCACCCAAACCTTGTTGTTTGTGTTGTGTGTATGCTTGTATTTCAAAGCGAATGACTGGACTGAGAGTACAAAAAGGGAATAGGAAAGGAGGGAGACACCTACCAAGGTACCTCACTGTGAGGAAAGAGGACAAGAGGGATACTGTACCAAACCTGACACCCTGAGGAAAGGAGATATCTCAAGAGCACACAAGAACTGGTATGCTTTTGGATTTATTTATTTATTAATTTTTTTTTATTGGAGCAATTTATGTGTGGGTCATCCATGCCAAATCAAACCAGGGTCAAAAATTGACCATCTCCAATTTTTCTGAAATTTGGCACACTTTTAGTCCTAGTTGAACGATTGCAAAATCCAATTTTTTAACATTTTTTTGACCACCCGCCAATTTTTTGTTGAATTTTGAAGTTGCCAAAATTTCACAAAATTTAGCGGAGGTCCTCGCCTTTGAAGTGTCATAAGTCCGGTCCTATTCAACGTAGAGAGCTCAAAGTGGTCTCATTTGAAAGCTCTTTTTACTAGCTTTCCAATGACATGTAACACTAAAAGACTCACTGCAAGTTTTTCCTGGAAATTTTTTTTGAAAATTTTGAAAAAAAATTTCGTCTTTTTCGTCTTCATTAATGTCTTTCAATCTTTTCTATCTTTCTCGAATCATTAGCTTTCTTAGTTTTTTTGTTTTTTTTTTTGTTGCTATTTTAACGGACTGAAAACTTTCGAACAGTTAATTAATCTTGTCTTAGCATGGAAAGTGAAAAGCAATCTTTTGTATTTCTTTTTTTGTAACAAAATATAACTTTGGCAACAGTGCTAAGTTCGGTAAAGAAAACCCAGGGGACTTTGTCCAATTTCGAGAAGCCTATCACTACAGCACCCGTAGGGGCTATGACATCCAACTGTCCTCTGTTGGCTCCAGCTCTCATAGCTCACATTTAAGCACTAGAGTTGCGAGAGTCTACAACAAACTTCCGGGGGAGATAAAAAAGGAAGAGAGACATCCTGCATTTTTGGTTTCCCGCAAGTAGTGTGCCAGGTCCTTCGATCGATTGGGCAGCATTTTTATATCTATCACACTTACCAATTGTGTTTTCTAGCTCAGGTATCATTTCATCGAGAGTTGCTAAAGCTGTTTCATGGTAGTGCTTTTGAATTTTTACTAATTCCAAAATTGTTTTCGCTAACTCCGTCTCTCGAGAAATCAGTTGAAACATCTCTGAGGCTAACAGATCCTGAAAAACAAAACAAAAATATCCAGAAAAAAAAATCAATTTTAATAACAAGAGAGACAAAATTAACAAAAATACAACAACAAAAATCTTTCATTGGACTGAGATTTAGAAATTCTAATTTTAATATACCTCACACCCAAAATGTTCCCGGTTTATGAGTATCTAAAATTATCAACCCCCAAAACGCACTGAAAATCTCAAAACTGAAATCAAAACCAATGATTTAATCAATAATAATTCATTCAAAAATTTGAAACCTGGCTTCGACCCCTCGAGAATGAGTAATTGTAATGAATTGGGCAGTTGCAAGGGTCTGAAATGTTATGTTCTTTATAAAGAAAGTGAAAGTACTTGATGAGCTGAGAACAGAGATGGCTTTGGCTCCTAATAAAGCACCATTATTCCGGAGATGAGATTTAGGTCCAAAATACATTGTTTTAAATGGGAATTCCGCTGAGTGACATCACCTTGCACACGATTTTTTACAACTTTTTACATGTGTATCTCTTGAACTGGGACACTAAAAAAAAACCAAAGACACCATTGTTCTCAGCTCATTAAGCACTATCATTTTTCTTAAAAAAACACACAGTTTCAGACCCTTGCAACTGCGGCAATAGACAGGAATCCCCCATGACAACTGCTTAGGTCCACCACTTAAGAGCAAAGACGGCGAAGTTATGCAGGTGTCATGGGGGATGCCTACATAATTTATCTCTCTAGTCTCTCTCCATAGAAACACTTAGAGGAAAGTCACAAATTAGATAGGAATCTCTCATGACACCTGCGTAGCTCTGCCAATTTTTTTTTTTTTTTTTCTTTTTTTTTTTTATTTATTCGTTATTAGTACACCAGCTTTACAGCTCAGTACAGGTCAAATATGGGTATTACATTTATATAAAATAACAGTATTAATAACAGAAGGTAAGAAGAAAATATAATAACTAATTACTATACAGAGGAGTACAAAGACTTGTCCATCACTTCAATGGTTTCAGGTACTCATTTAGCTTGTAGAAAGGGGTTTTTTTAAAACTCCTCAAGCTTTAAAGTCATTTTGTGATTCAGTGAGCAAATTTTGTAATTCTTTACTGTTCTCAACATAATTCTGCTGGTTTTTATGCTGGACAGAGCTATTTATTCGCATATATAGCTGTCCCAGAACATATTGGATTTGACACTTCTATGGCTTTCATGAAAACATCAGCTTCCATCCTCAAATAGGACAACCTGATCAGTTAGGAGCAGTAGGAGGCTGATGTTTTCATTTAAATCTACTGTTGTCAAGTCCAATCATTCTTGGGACAGCCTTTAGCAAAAGTTAGCAAGAGCCCTTTTGTACTACAAATAAATTGAATCAAGTTTATTTATTTATTAACCCTTTGCCTGCTACGAACGAGTATACTCGCGGAAAAAAAAATCGTTCCTCAGAGCTACGCCCGAGTATACTCGCATTCGTGACTTCCATTGAATTTCCGACCGTAGCGCTGTTGCGATTGAACTAAACATCAGACTATAGGTACGCATTCTGTCGGGGAAGATACGAACTACAAGTTACAAGTGTTTCCGATAGAATGCGTTGCCCCTTGATTTTAAAATATGTTTCTTCTCTGCATGTTTTGCTTCTGCTCAGTTGACGAAACCAAGTTAACCTAAGTTTGTCGGTATCGCGCTTGCCTCAAGGGTACGGATTTTTTGCAGCGAGTATACTCGTTCGTAGCAGGCAATAGGAATATCAACAAATATGATTTTGGATGATTTTTGTTGTTTTTTTCTAATGATTTTTGGCCATCTGAAAATGATCGAATTTGCTTTATTTTCGATTCCTAATTCAGCTGGGGGGTGGCTGCACCTGAATTCCTAACTCAGCAGGCAAAGGGTTAAAAAATACATGTACAAATAAAAAAACTTGATTCAAATTATTTAAAAAAAAAAAAAAAAAAAAAAAAAAAAAAAACCACAACTTGCCATTATAATCTTGAATTATAAAAATAACTGATGAATAATACGCACCCTGCATTGTTCTACTTTAAACTCGGCATCCTCTAACTCTTCTTTGATCGAATCCGCTTTGTTTGAAGCACCTGTGTTACCGCTGCCGGCCTGTTGCTTAACTGCTGCTTGATACCTGGCGTGCACAGCAACAAAACATCAACTTTAACAAACATCAACTTTAGTAAAATCTTTTTATAGCAATCCAGTGTACAGCAATACTGCCATATTTGGCACAAAAAAAAATACACACTTTAAGTCTCTGCAAAGTATCTCGTCAATAACTTTGAAAATAAGGCCAAAAGTACCAAAAAATGGAATATTGCAAATCGATTCTTGTATCGAAATGCGATATTCCATTTTTTGGTACTTTCAGCCTTACTTTTGAAGTTATTGACACGATATTTTGCAGAGACATTCTTCAGATAATTATCTAGTAACTGACTTTCCGTTTTCTGAAATATAAATTGCTTTCTGCCTGTAATTTGACATAAATCCAGCAGTAGTGCTCTGGTGGCAGAAATCGGCACTAAACGCTAAAGAATCACCTTAAATCGGAACAGTAGACAAACCACTCAACCAAGAATAACCCGTTCTGTTGCGTTCCATTGTGATCTATCCAAACAAAAATTAGCCTGTTTCTACGATGTCTCACTAATTTCTGCTTCTCTCACCTATCTATTTTTATTCAATGATTTCAACAATTAAAGAGCTTCATGCTGATTATCAAATCAATGAGTAGAAATGCATGGATGCTTATATTCTTACCTTGTCCTAGCTGAATCCATGTCTAATATAAATTTTGCTAAATTTCTTTTGTGCTTCATAATGTTCGGATGATCATTTTCCAGGATTAACTGCAGCGGGTTCACAACATTCTGTTCCACTTTCGTTTCATAATCGACAGTTGCATTTGCTAAACATACTTCTAACTTCCCACATTCTGAAATTATTTGTCTGGGGGGAAAAAAAACAGAAACAAAACAATCAGTAATGAATTAAAATAAAATATTCAAGATCATGATGATAAAAATAATGCAAACGTTTTTATTCCCTGAGTACTTTTGCACCTGCTTCGACCCCAGTCTTGGCAAATTTAAGCATTTTTCATTAATGTGGTTGAAATACTTTCAGAATTTTCAGACTCAACATGCCAGGGAAATTTTACTCTTACAGGGCCTTCTATTGAAAAATCATTTTTTAAAATATTTGTTTGATGATTTTTTTTTTTTACTCTCCTTTTTTCATGTTTTCGAAAAACTCGGACATATCTCATGATCTAAAAGAAGAAAATTTCAAAGCTTTGGAAAATAAAGATATCAAAGGATAAAACTCTGTGCAGGAGCATTAGTATCCTTAAATATATTTTGTAACTTCTTAATTGAAGCAGCAACAACACGCAGCAGGTTTTAAAGGGCTCTTATCTCCAAAAAGCAACTTCAACTAAGCATAAAGAAGACAAATTTAGGAGCACACTTATGCTATAGGCAATTTGAAGGTCGAATGGATGTAAAAACCTAAAAAAATAACTATGGTATCACAAAAAACTAAATTAAGATGGGAAAATCCCATTATTAGTGCCCGTGTTGGGCACTACGCTGGCGCGTTTAATAGCATTAAATGCTTTTCGGAGTGGATTTCGTGAGTTTTTAGTGCAACCATCGTGAGTTTTGGAGGGTTTTCCCTCTAGATCGGCCCTTGAATTGCCTAGAGCAAAAGCGTATAACAGTCCCATTGTAAACACAGTGCCCCACAAAATTGAGCTAAAAAAGAATAGATTGAGGTGAAAGTCTCACCTTAACAAGCACTCCTCTTCCAAGGATCCACTTTCCAGCATAGATACTCCCAACAAATACTCAGCACTCTTTTTCTGTTTGAACAAAAGAATGAAGAGGGTTAGCACATTGCAATATACAATAAATATACTGTAGGGAATACCCCACTAACACTTTTTCACATTAAACTAAATCGGGGGGGGGGGGGGGGGGCTTCCTTATATTTTCTGGGGGAGACCCCCAGACCCCCCTATAATATGGTGGGATAGACCCACAGACCCCCCCCTTTAATGGGCTCTGTGGCCCCGATGGGCCACAGAGCCCGTTAAGGGCTTAATTTTACAGTAGGCTCGGCTGGTTGTAGAATGCTTTTGCAACTTTTAATCGAAATTTAAACAGTTAAATTTGAAATATTCCAATTTTCCCGATGTTTACTCATTTTACAGAAAGTCCTATGTTTTGTCCTTGTCCCACTCACAGTTTTTTATGAGCACAAAATCCTAGGATACGGGCTCATCGGCACCATCACACCACATGTTATACCTCAAACAAGTTTCGATACGGAGAAAGATTGGGATAATTGAGTGTCATGGCGATACGACCATAAGAGACCGTGAGTAAGACAAGGACAAAACATAGGACATCATTCGATGTAATTGTGATTGTAAATTCATTAGTGATCTTTCATGAATCATGTTGGAGTGGAAAGATACTTTAAGGCACGAGGAATCTAATGGTGCAATAAAATTTGTGAAAACTAGTTATTTACTAGCATGAATTTGAAGTCGAAAATTTGGATTTGATTTCTGATAGGTAAATCCACAAGAGTGAGCAAGATAGAGCATTTGTTTGGATCCAACTTTGGTCCCGACATCATCACTAAGCAGGTCTATTAATATTATTATTATGATACATTTTCAGCCATGACCATATTCTAGTATTTTAGAACTACCAGGCCTGACTAGAAGCAAATCTTTCGAAAAAATTATTTTATTAAAAATTGAAAAAAAAAAGAAGTGTACATACGAGACGTTTTTCTCGAGAGGATGCATCTTGTCCTTGCGACAGAAACGATGAGATTAACTTTTTCGTAGTATTCTGACAGGCAGTCTTAATGAAGTCTACCCGCTTATCTGCTGCTTGCAAATCATCAGAGAGAACTTCAGTTTTACCAGCCCTGGAAAAGTCAAGGAAATGTTTGTGATAAGAGATGATGATATTCATCAGGTTTCATTGCAGTTTCGATAAAAGACAAGTGCTTCGTGAGGTGACTCAGTACAATGCGCCAGGAGTGTGCTTAGGAACAAGTTCAGACTAACCATAAGAGGAGACAGAAAACATTGATTAGTTCTAAATTAGGAGAGTGGGTCTGTTGCTTACTTTTGCTACATCAATGGGACACATTGATCCTAACAATATTAAAACAATTACAAACTAAATGGCCAAAAAAGCATCACAGACAAACTAAGGATTAAAATGGGAACTAGACCAACAATAATAATGTTATTGTTGGTCTAGTTCCCATCTTAATACTTAAATTGTCTGTGATTGATCCTGACGTAAAACGTGACGTGACAATAATGCTGCGGCGCTGCGCACATTTAAAAGCTTTCAAAACCCAATCATTAACTGAGAAAACACTTAAATTTT
Organism: Trialeurodes vaporariorum; assembly: GCA_011764245.1. NCBI lineage: Eukaryota > Metazoa > Arthropoda > Insecta > Hemiptera > Aleyrodidae > Trialeurodes > Trialeurodes vaporariorum. The sequence continues at coordinate 68,479,989 of VMOF01000388.1, forward strand.
GATCAGCCAGCGCAAAACTATATACTATTTTCACTGATACACTAATACATGGACAACAGTATCACGTTTAAAGATAAACATCATCGTAACCTAAAAGTGTTAATTTTCCATTTAAATCAAATAAATGCACAAAATATTGGCTGCATTCACTACCTGGTACCTTCTGGTGAACAGAGGATTTTAAAAAAGTAAAAGAATAGTATGTATCTAAACAATAAGGGAAAAGTTTTGGAAGCTATACTGATGTTTACAAAGACACAGTGTTCTGTCTAGGTATTGGTAGAGCTCGTTTCACAGAAGAAGGCCGATGACCGATCATACGGCTCGCTGCGCAAAGACGCAAACTCATTACAGCGCAGTAAACAAACCCACCTGTCATCACCCAACTTTCGTGAAACTACCTCTATATTGATGAAAACAGTGTAAAGTGTAGCATGGGTTGCTCAAAATAGAAATGATTTCCTGAGTTACTTTGAGAATTTTGAAGGTTTCATAAGGTGCCAATTGTTATTTTCACAGAATTTCACATTGGAATCAATGTGCCATATTGCTGAAGAAAAAGTAAGCAACTTCAGACCCACTGAACTGCCCATCAAAGATTTCTCGGGTAACTTTTACCCCAAGAGATAATTTAAGGAAAGTAATTAAATATGAGGCGTTCAACCATCTAATGTATATGGTTTTAACCAAGATCTATTAATACCAGGTCAGTCCAGTAGCAGGTAGGTGGGGCTAGCGCATTCCGTTGCACAACAACTCCCTGAGTTGCTAGGAATCTATTCCTGAGTTGCTAGGAATCTATTCCTGAGTTGCTAGGAATCTATTCCTGAGTTGCTGGGCATCGCTGCCCCAAGTTGCATGGTTCACTTGGCGGAATCAACAGCTGTTATGCGGAATACGACGGTGACAGCACTCGCAACGAGGGGGAACTTTGGAATGGTCCACCTGCTATACTGACCTGGTATTAATAGATCTTGGTTTTAACATTGGAATCCTTAACAAATCAAGATTATTTCTCCGGCGAAAAGGTGAGCTCAACGCAAGTTTGGGCATGTTCTGTTTAACAGTCATGGAAGTATTTTCATCCCCTTCCATCCCCTTCCAAGCCTAAAAAACCCCACGAGGGCTTGTCAATAGTACAAAATAATCCTATCAAAACAGAGATAGAGTCGGTTAGCCCTCTTCCTCTGCTATGATAAAATCTCTTGGAGAACAACCTACAGATTTCATTGGTTTCAAAAGAAAACATATGCACACTTGTTTCATAAACTATCTCATATTAAAATCAACAAGAACATTACTCCGGAAAGAAGTGTTAAAAAAAAAGATCATCATCATAAAAGAATTCCAAGCAGAATAAATCAAGTACCTGGAAAATCTTTGATCTGCTAGCTGTTTAACTCGGAAAAATTGTTTCTTCATCGTAGAGATGTTAGCTATCCACTGATACTTCAATCATACCTAGATCAACCTGCAACAAACCAATTTCAGTTGAATTTCTAAGAGATAACTAAGGGTATCTATCCTAATACCAAGTAGGCAAACCAAAAGAAAGTTAAGGTAAGTGTACCAGTACCCGGAACGTTAAGGAATTTTCAGACTTTGAGAGCTGAGTATAAATTGAAAAATCAACTGAAAAATGTGAGAAGTACATATTTAGTTTCAGAATTTAATCAACTTTCAAATGATATGTAGGTTTTTTCAGTTTACATCATCAGTTATTTTGGAAAAAAGGAAACCTGAGAGAAAGTCGAAATGTACCAGTTTCCGGAATTCTTGTGCTTGACTGTTCCTAACTCTGGAAACTTTGCACCAGTATCCGGAAAATGCAAATAAAACCATCAGTTAGGATGGAAAAATAAACATAAATGTATTAAACACTTTAAAAATTGCATCCAACGTGATAAACATTAATTTTCAGAAGAAACTGTACTTTCTTGAAAGCAGAAAACAACAAAAACTAATGCATTCATAGGAAGTGAATCTTAACCTCCAATCTAATGAGCATCAGCCGAAGTTTTTCTAATCGAACATAAATAATGTCCCCTAATAAAAATTCTAGACTGATGACAAAACTAATGTAAAATTGAGCAGTAGGAAGCTAAATTCTTATATTGTTAAAGTTAATACACTCATATAAAGAATGTTCCTATGCTTGGAAATCATTTCCGGATACTGGTGCTTTTTAGGAATTTTGTGTTCCTATACCCGGAACGAATAATAAACAAACAAAGCTTGCCCAAAATTAAAACTTTATTAATGGAAAAGATTCCTGAAGATACAGAGAACATAATATCGTCACAACGACGGTCAAATACCGAAAAGTAAAGTCATGAGACCTTATTTACGCTTACTGATTTCTAAGTCGACGACTTTAAGTATTCCGGCTTATGGGAAGGTTCTCGAGTGACGTCACTTTCAAAGTATATATTAGTTGGTTGTTGCAGTGAAAACAGTTTATTTATGCTGTATAGTTTCACCCTCTATGTGTAGAATCAGAAAACTTACAGCCCCTTTCAAAGTTTTGCCTATGCAGCTTATTATTTACGAAAAACCGGTGAATTTCCGGCTACTGGTGCACTTCCGGGTACTGGTACACTTACCTTATACCAGTCCAAAGAGCAGGTAGATTGATTTGAACATTAAAGTAACTTATGAGGTTGAGCAGAAAAATAAATGCTTTCATAGGGTGCAAATTGACAATCATTAGAAACACCTGCATCTGGCAGAGACCTAAGTAAAGTGAATCGAGTCAAGAAACAGCTGGTATTTCCGCAATTAGCTTTACTTCCTCAAGACTCGAGTGATAAGAAGTTAAATGATAACCTCCGTTTTGGATTTCAATCCCATTGATTGCAGTAGTATTGACAAGGAGATTGGCAAGAAATAAAAGATCAGTAGAAGAGTAAAATTGGTGAGGAAGGAAAAAATAAAACCTTCAGAATATGATTCAGCTGAAGGAAACTTTCCTGCTCAACTCGTATCTTCTTTTGGCAGTGGAGCAGTCAAACGAAGACTGAACTTCACCGAGTGGATTATCAAGGCGTCGGTGGTGGTCGGAGGAGTAAACCTTTCAAGCGAAAGATTTGAACTACAAATCAATACAAATCAACTTGATTTGTAGAAGAAGTCAACGGTGTAAATGAAGATCTAGACGCTCAAATAAAAGGCCCATTCATAATGAATAACCTTCAAGTCAATGCCTTCTAGATAGGTGAGTTGCCGTAAAATCTGGAGAATAGGTCTAGGAAAAATTCGAATGATCAAAGGAAATATGTCTTGCAAGTTTAGAGGAAAACAGAAGATGTAGAAGCAACGATAGCACTCACCCAAAGGGATTTAGCGAAATTATGAATTCACAAGAGCCACTGACTATATTTGAGGTTAGGGATAGAAAAACATTTTCCTTTGTTTCGTAAATTCACATTTTCAGGGCGATAAAAAGTTATATGAAAGTAAAGGCACGCAAATTACATGACGAAATAAAGAGGTTGGGGCTAAAATCGAAAAAATTACTCAAAGAATTCCGATAAAAATAAATGTTTTATCATTCCTGAGTAGATATCCTGAAGATGAGGGAAGAACAACAATAATGACAGACGACAGTCGATCAACTACAAATCAATCCAGCATTGCCAACTGAACTGACTTGCGATGAAAGTTACGCAAGTCAGTCTATGTTTTATTCTCATTCGCCGGAATTCGGCGAAAAGTTGCGGAGCTGCCTTTCAAATTTTAAAAGAATCCACATACAATTTACAGGCTTTCCGTGAGGCTCAAAATTTCAGGCCAAATTCACATGATTCACATGATTTGGGGGAAAAAGTTTACAGGTTGACAACAGTGAATAAATCATTCATGAGCCGTGAATTTCCAGACACCGTTGCCAGATTGCAGAGAATTTTCATCTGTATAAAATCCAATTAACTGGAAATGCTTGAAAAATAAAAAAGTCAATACCTGGGATCCTACAGGACACAGCTCTTAAAGACAGACAGGAAATTTTCATCAGAGTAACAATTTAATGGCTGGAACAGAAAAAATCGAGTTTGAATGAAGTCAAGCCTGGCCTAGCTGACAACAGCGCTCTGCAAACTGCAATGCAAATAGACTGTTTTAGTAGAGCGATATATCGTATCGATTGCCGTCCGAGGGCCTCTGGTTCCAAACAAACTCTGGTTCAATGTAATTTCCCCATAAGCGAACTTTTGAACGGAAATTTAGGGTATTAAATCAAACAATTAATGCGACCTTGTTGCGATTATGAATTCTACGTCCTCGAAAATGCTTAATTATGCCTGTTTCCTTGACTAAAACTGCCGAAATCAATAAGATATCACAGATTAAATGTTGCATTTGTAGGTTAGAATCGCCCGAAATCCCGCCAATTCCACAACAACAACAATAACATTTGGGTGATTCCAACCTCCAAACGCATCGTTTAATCTGTAATATCTTGTTGATTCTGGCAGTTTTACGGGTGGAACTAGACAAAATTAAGCATTTTCGAGGACGGAGAATTCATAATCGCAAAAAGGTCGCATAAATTATTTGATTAAATACCCTAAATTTCCGTTCAAAAGTTCGCTTATGGGGAAATTACATTGAACCAGAGTTTGTTTGGAACCAGAGGCCCTCGGACGGCAATCGATACGATATATCGCTCTACTAAAACAGTCTATTCACACGCCCTGCTTGGAGGCTAGATGATGTAAAAAAAAAAATCGTGAACGTTTTGCATTCGGATTCTTCGGATGACATCATGCATTCATGCATCTGTCATGATGCAATTTTTTTTTGGTATCAGAAAGGAGCCATGTATTTACAAACAAACAGAAGATATGGACCTTTCAGATTCATCAAGAGTCCTATACTGAGGAATGTATTTGATAGTAGTGAAAATTGGATGAAAGTTGGTTGTCAATCCGAAGGAGAATTTTTTCAAAAATTTACTAGGTAATAGAATACGCCTCACAATTTAGGCAAGGAAACAGTTTCGTGAAATTAAGGGATTTAAAAATTCAAAGATTTCGGTTATTACTTCAAAATAGGTACCTGGTATAGTGAGGCGGTAGTCCAACCAGTTTCCCACTTCAATCTCAAAGGGGAGTTTTGAAGTAAAATTGTAAGTAATTTACTTCGTCTCGCTAAAATTTGAGGCGCGATGAGGTAAAAGGCCAAGGATTACACCCCCAATCAACTTCTGTTGCACTAAAGCATTAGGGACCAAAATTAAACTACATTATCTCAAAAATCTAACTCTCAATCGTTGAAATTCTAGATTTTTGGTTGAGAAATGCAAATTGCCATAAAATGCATAGTTATTAATGTCATCAACTTCTAGACACCTATCTTCGTAGGGAAAAAATCGATTCAATTTTAATGATCTTATTGCGACTCTCATAGGATTCATAGGATTGTCGATTCTTTGACTAGTCTGACTATTCATAGGATTGTCGATACCAGGCTTTGGTATTGATACCAGTATCGATACTAAGGATTCTAAGGTATCGATACCGGTACCAATACTTCAGCTCAGTATTGATATTTATGTACTCTAACTAAAGAGCTTATCTGCCTCACTCACACTCATTGAGGCTTATAGGAATTTTCGTACTTCATAACTTCTGGCTTTATTTTTGAGCGTTTCAGCTTGAAACTTTAAGGGTATCTTCCTGAAGTATGCTCGCGGGTGCCGACGTTCCTCAAATTTGTATTTTTTGCATAAATTCAAAACTTTTAGCCAAATACTGATGACTTCTTCAGCAACGTTACATGGTACCTATAGTTCGAACTAATGGATCCTGGAATCACCTTTAAGAGAAAATATTTTTGAAGAGGCAACTATCTGAAGAAAGACAAAGTCTACCTTCAAATCGAATTTGCTGGAATCAGAGGGAGCGTGAGCCCTTTTCTACTCAGGGGCCTTTAAAAGTATTATAACAAGAACCCTGGTGTCCCTGGTGTTTACCGCAGATGATTTTGGGAGGGTTTATTGCCATTAGACAAAATGAAAACAAGAAGACTGATGAAAAAAATAAAAATTGAATATATTCAAAATTTTTAACAGTGTAAAGAATTACCTAATTGTGTGAAATTAATTTCATCAATTGATAAAACAAAGTTATATTCCAACAGTCAGAACATCCTTTCTTCCTTTTTCACTTCTAAAACAAAGTACAAATTGCTTTTGGCCATTCATTCACTATGACCGATTAGTGCAGACATCGGCGGATACAGGAATACGTCTGTCTCTCTCTTCTCCCATTTAAACACGTGTGTTAGAGAAGGATAGCAGAAGGGGCCATCACATGACTTTAGCACCCTTTTCCGTTCTTTTCTAACGCACACGTTCAAATGGAAGGAGAGAAAGACAAAGTCATGCATCGGCCCATAAGTGCAGATTAACTGATTTCAAGATACAGTGGAACCTCCATTATCCCGACAGAGTCCAGAAACGGTTTTCAAAACTTGAACAAGAGAAACCGGAGAAAACCTGACCAAACCGTGATCAGGAAAAACGTCTCGATCGGTCATATTTACTTTATATAGATCTAGATTCTGTTTTCTCTCAGTAGTTGTGGAGTTTACTATAGCAAATATGTCCAAACGTATATTCTTGTTAATACATCCCTAACAGTGTACATTTCACTAATTACAAATGCATTTTTCCCATCATCTGATCTCCAGAATCTGATTATCCGGAAATGTCAGTATTCGGATAGTGCCCAATTAATCGAGGTTCCACTGTAATTAGTGAAACTAAAGGAATCTCATGTCAGTTTGATAAACTGCATTTTAGACAGACCATGTAACACAAGCTTATCAACCCAACATCAAAAAGTAAAGAGGAAATTCATCATAGGACATTTCCATCTCAAGTAGAAAAATCTTGCGTAAACAAGACTGGACTCAAAGACTTGTACCTTTTCTTGGTAGGAAAGAAACAGATCACAAACATGGATCATTTATTTAATGTCGAGAAGTGATCTTCATTAAAACCTGTGGTTCAAAAAATCTAACGTCTCAAATTCTGATTTACGGATGATTCTTCACCTCTTTTGGAATTCATTCAACCCTCATGAAAACAAACATTGCTAGAGCTCGTTTCAGAAGTGTAGGCGCACCCAGACCATAGTCTTTGCTGAGATTTAAATTTTCATTCCTTCAAATCAAAACAAATTTTGCCCCAGACTTTAAACTTTTGATTTTAAAGCATTCCTCAATGCAAATCCAATGCTCATGTTCATTTTTATTCATGATCATCTTGTTACAAAAGAAATAGTGTTGACAAATTCCAAAGATTATCGGTCTAGGTGCGCCCACACTTCTGAAAATACCTCCACTAGACTCATAATCTCACGAGCATTCACAATCTTGTGTATAATTTTATTTTTTATTCCAAGTTCTTGTCGACGCAATTCTCCATTCACTTAAAATCGTTTTGATGTCGATACACTTGATTTACAATCAATTAAACACACTGATAATAGAAGCACTTGGTGTCAAATAGCGCTCAGAAAGGCATATAACCTGACAAAAGGACAAAACCTCTAGTTCCGCCAAGAGGCTGAAAATGGCTATGTGTCGAGAGCAGATAATCTTAAAATCTGTGACAGAAAACCATTCCTGAGCAATGGAAAACGTTGGTATTTGAACCAATGATAATGCAGCATATTACAGCTGATTTTACTTGTCTTCGGCAGAATTGGAGGTTATGTTCTATTGTTAGGTCACAAAATAGAGAAACTCTGTTTGAGATGTCAGCACTAGTTGCTTCTATTCCACTCACAATTTCATTGACACTTTCTTCGAGTGATTCACTATCTCATTACACGTTTATGACGGAGATTCACTTCACCATATTCTCCTCTTATTTTTCTTGAATTTGGCACTTACAACTTCATTTAATTTTGAGACGAATTAAAACAGAACATCATTGGTAACTTTGACACTTTAGTTGGTTTCACTGTCCTCTATACGTTTTTAATACATGCAACAAAAAATTGAAAAACTTTACAATCACAAATAGAGGAATAAAATACAACTGGATTATAGACGATTCATAAAATTGAGAAGTACTTACATATTGATTAACAAAAGCTGTGAATTAATTAACAGGGAAAAAAGAAGAAAAAATGAAAAATTGCTTTTAAGTCATAGCTAGCTTTGCATCAACTGAAATATATGTAGTATGAACTGTGACAGGTTAAAAGATTGATTGCAGAAAGTTGTTTTATGAGGATGGGACTTTGATCTCCCTTATTTATCAAGTGCTGATTAAACAATTTCACTGAAGCAACAAATTCTTCATTCAATTTGAGACAGATTTAAATTCGATTCCAGGCAAAGTCTCGTTGATTTCAATTCGATAGTTAGCATCACAAGTCAGTATTCTAAATTTTGTTTTTGTTGGCTAATTCCAATGAAAAAACAGATAACTCTCTATTCTAAGTAACAAGACGCAAGTACCTCTGTTTTGAATTTAAAGGATTTTTGGAGCCAACACTTTCCGTGAAAATCGGTGACTCAACGTTTTGTGAAAAATCTAAAACTATTTTGGGCAAATTTTTCGGAACAAATTTTTTACAGAAAGCGCTTGTTCAGCAGAACAATTTGCTCCCAGGGTATGATCAAATTCGGACCATTTGAAGGGAAGCAATGACTTTTTGAAAATGGGTGGATATGGAACTTCAAACTTCGATAAATCGTGGAGATTTTATAAGGTTATACGCTTGGTAAATTTTTTGCTTGGCCCCTAGGGCTCATTCACAAAATCAGCATAACATATCAACAATGGCATCTTATTCCGTTCATCCTGAAAATTTGGTGGTAAAACTCAGGTCCCCCTTTATACCATTTCTTGTGAGTATACGACTCACCTCCTTTCCCAGAACAGACTGTTATTTTCAGAATATCCTGAGAATTTCTGAGAGTGACCTCAAAATATCCTACATATTTTCAGAATATTCTCAGGATGTTTCGGTGAGAAAATTTTTCGGTCCCCAGAATATTCTCAGGATATGTCAAATATCCTCAGAATACTTGCAGGATATTTGAATGATCCTGAGAATATTCTCAGAATGTCTTCAGAATATTCCCAGGATAATCTTCAATTGTCCTAACCTCCTACAAAATTAGCACTAAATGCTGAAGAGTCACCTTAACTGCTATTTTTTTCTTCTTCATCATTTTACGATCATTATTAGTTAATTGGATCATGAATATAGTATATTTTCTATTTTGTTCCTTTGCTTGATATTAATTTGAGCTCTTTTTGACAAATTTAACTTCGTTAGCTTAACTTTGGAACTAGTTTAAGTTTTAAATTTGTTCTTTCTTTTTTCTGACATTTTACGTTTACGACCCGTTTTCTTTCTATAAATACATAAATAGATAGATAGAAGGATAGATAGATAGATAATCGAATAAATAAATGAATAAATAAAGAAGATTTAAGTCATAATCAAATTTAGAAGAATCCGTGGTATTCATGTGGAGAATTTGACTTGAAGTTCAAGTTTTCAGTAAAGGTTCAAATATTCGCATGAACGCAGCTATTTAAAGAGACTCCAAGATTATATTAAACCCTACAATAATTCAAGCAGACCAATTGAATAAAGTGAATAATATACACTCATTAGAGTTAAAAGTGTCTAAAATTTAAAATTCTTGGACTAATGACTAGAAAAAGGCATAACCACAGCCCGAGTAATTCAAGTCAATCTTTCACTCATCAAAAAAAGATAAAATATGGAGACCTCACTCCCTTTCAGAAAGACAACATTTTACTGAAATGAAACTTCTTCAAAAAAAAAAAAAAAAAAGCGCTGTACTAGGAATAGTAGATTCCTTACACTATGTTCATTACTACACAATGAAAAAATGAAATGACAATATATATAGAGAGATCAAATTTGCGTTTCAAAAAAAAAAAAAAAAAAAAAAATTAGGTCGATTTGGATGTTGTTACATTACTTGGGTTTTAATGGGGTAAGAGGAGCTGATCATATCCTCTTTTCTAATAAAAACTGGAACAAAAAGTTACAAGAAGCCCTAATTGGTTTTTGCTTCATAAATATTGAAAGGTTAGAATCCTACAAAGCTCCTCAAGGGGCTAAAACAACAACCAAAGAAACGTTAGAAATTTGTACGGTTTTGTGACACGGTTATTGAGGACCAACAACAATTGGACACTGGAACATTCTTCAGTGCAATTATGAAGCACAAAGAATCATCCTAGATCAGAGCTATCTCAAATACACCTAAGTAAGTAAGTAACAGCAAACTTGAGTAAATCTACTTATTTTTAATGTTTTAGAGAAAGGTTGCGATTTTAATTTCAAAACGTCATGATTTAAACCAAAAAAAAAAAGAAAAAAAACTAAGAAAAGAACCATTATTGCACGACTTTAGTTTCGGGAAAATGCACAGATGTTCAACCGAAATGAATCTACCAAGGCAGAAAAGATGTAAACTTTAAACAGTAGGTAACCACATTTTCTGCCACCTTCTGCCTTAATTTTTTTTTAGAAACTAAGCTTCTCAACATAACAAAAAACTCTCATGAAATTTTTCACGGAGATCACGATTTCAACATTCCTAATTATTCACTCACAAATTAACTTATTTGGCCGGTAACATATTCAATTCAGGAGAACTGACAGACTGACGCCCCCCTCCCAATTTCATCAAGATAAAGGCATACTCGAGGCAAACAAAAATAATAAGTTAAATAATCTACAAAGGTTAAAAAACTTGTGCTTTCCATAGAGTACCCTTCCTTTCCCCTAAAATCCAGAGCTTCCGTTTTGCGTGTAAATAATTGATGACAGTTTTCAATTCACCGATGATTCCACCAGTTGAGAAAAGATTACACGGTTCAGTTCTGTGTACGACTGTAATGCACAAAAATACTCTCATCTGTAATCTTCTCTCAGACGGTGGAGTCGTCCATGACTTTCAAAAACTTGCGGATATTTTAATTAATTAACAGCGTTACCACCGATCGAGAAAAGTTACAGATCAGAGTATTTTCGTACAGCACAGTCATACTCTGAACTGAACTCTGTAATCTTTTCTCAACCGGTGGAATCATCGGTGAATTGAAAACTGTCACCTATTACACTCAAAACGGCAGCTCTGCTAAAATCACAGATTCATGTTTCCTTTTTTCAAGCAAAACAGAGAGAAAGAAAGATGATATAATCTCTCTTCTAACGTGACTCTGAGCAGCTCATTCCTCACATAGATCACATCAATTGACTTCAGACTGAAATCTTCAAAAATTTATTGCGTTTAACAGGAAAAAATAGGATCTAAGACCCTTCAGACTGATAAAAGAGACACATAAGAATAGCTTGAATGAAACTTAGACTTGAGCGGCAAAGTGAACAATTTTTTTTTTTTTTTTTTTTTTTTTTATCATTGCTGACAGATCACAATCTTAAAAGGTATTGCAGAGAAAGTAAGAATCTGCACTTCAAATGCTGAGAGTTATTTTAGGCTGTTCTACCCAAAGATATTAAATCATGTAGACAGAGTGCATCCTATACCCTGCGTGAGGCAAACATAGTGGACTCTACAGCAGGCAGATGAGCAAGTCTATTGTTTGAAATTGGGGGGGGGGGGGGTGTTCAACTGGTGAGAAACAAACAAACAAAACCTCTTAACCCAAATTTACTACTTTCGAAAAATCAGGATTAAAGGTTGATGAAACATATTCAAAGACCATTATTTTGACAATAGTAAAATATTAGATAAAGAAAGCTTCAAATAACTTAAAAATTGGAAATAGTGAACTTTAATTCACTCCTGTGGTGTCAGTTTATTTATCACCAGTTTTCACCGACGATTACCTTGAAAAGATTAACAATCTCCGCAATGAAGCAATTGTTGTGTGAACTGATGACTGTAGGAAATTTTTGGTGAAAATGCAAAATACCACAAGTTTGCCGAGCCTTGTTATGCACTCTGTTTATATGATATAAATGTCTTTAGTTCTACTAGAATGTTTTCGAAACCAATTTCAAGAGTCAAGAGCCTTAAGGTCACAAGATCAAGGTGATCAAATAGTCGATTGATTAATGGTCATTAATTGGATTTGATGGAGTTTTTTGTGAAATCAGGATCGTCAGCACCTGTAGGTACATCTAACAAAGATATCTGCTAAGTTTGAATGCTTGAATCCGTAAAACAAGGATGTAATTATGGAATTCCCACTATCGTAGTGCGATACGAGAGATCGAGGAGCGATTGTGCGAATTTCCATAATTACGTGCTTAATTTACGGATTTGAGCATCCAAACTTAGCAGATATCTTTGTTAGATCTACTACAGGTGCTGACAATCCTCATTTCACAAAAAAAACTCCATAAAGTCCGGTAAATGACCATTAATCAATCGACTAATTAATCACCTTGGTTACATGACATGGAATCAACTTGAAATCTGATTTTATGAAAGAAAAAAAATTAAAAAAAAAAATAAAAAAAAACAGGGAAATTGTTATTTTTTACTGAAAACCACTCAATGTGATCAATATGAGGCTGAGTGATCGGTATGAGATCACATTAATACAATATAAAAAATGAAGCTATGAATTTATATTACAAGCGTTCTGAATTAAAAATATAACAATGGATAAAAATTAAATAACAGATATATATTAAAATTAAAAATGAACAACACAAGAGGTAAAAATATGACCTAGTGTCATACATAATAAAATCACTCCACAAGTGTGAAATCTTGAGATGGCTGTGACATTCGATGGTTAAAAAAAAAAAAAAAAAAAAAACTGCTCCTTGAAAGCTGAACAAGGAAAATATTGAATAACTTGGAAAGGACACTTTCAAGGACATTTTACCGGTGATTCAGAGCCATTCACCATTTCAGAGACATTCATTGTTGTAATGCATATGACCTCATAGAAAATATCACGGTAATACTTGAAAAATTGAGACCAGTTTCGTAGCGTTGGGTGTACTTGTTCTCACCAGCCTCAATTCCATGATGATGTTGCAAATTCTTCTGGACCAGTAGACCTCTCATTTAAGAGCCTTTTTCTCCAGACAGTGTCCCTAATCGTTGGTTGAAAACATTCCAGAAAATCTACTGAAATGTTTCTTGGCTCTTCCATTAAGATTTAACATACAGTTGGAATGTTTAGTGATATTACAGCTTTTTATTTTCTTCTAAATCCCCATTCTGCGAATTTCCTTTGTTTGAACTAATTATGCCAATCAGGGCCAGTTCTTTCCGCTCCTTCTCTACATTTCGCGCTTCAAATTCTAACCTGCAACATGAGTAGAAAAAAAAAAACAATCAGAGCAATAATTTAAAGGTAACTGGGACAAACTGCATAACACAAAGGAGCAGGCCTCTGTGGGGCACTAGTCTAAATGGGACTTAATTATCATAGTTGAACTGCAGATTACTTGATTTCTCAAAATTCGAGGGTAATATCATTTGATCATACTACACAATATCCAAAAATAATAATTCGTCGTTGAAAATAAGCAAAGACTACACTTAAATTGGAGTTGAAACAATGAGCTATAACTTTAGAGTGGCAGCGGGCTGGTCCACCTTGTGCCACACAGGGTAGAAGGAATCCCGGGGAAAAGCAGAATTTGGACGGCAGATTCCAAGGTTTGAGGTTAAATTTTGTAGGTCGTTTCCGGCGATGCCCGAGTTTTTTTACAGAACGACAGGAAACAACCTACAAAATTTAACCTCGAAATCGATTTTTACGGCAAGATGGCAGCGCCCTAGGTGACAACAATGAACCAGCGGAACGTTCCTTGATGTGCCACTTTAGAGTTATAGCTCATTGAGTTGAAAAACTGTCCTTTTCCGCCAACTAGGGCCCGACAGACAAAAATGGAAGAGTGAAGAAGAAGAAAAGAGGAAAGAATCTTGTTTCTTCGGCCGGGATTTGAACCAGAGACCTGAGTTAGTGGCCACTTGCGCTGACCACCAGACCACGAAGGCTGACTAAAACTGTCCTATAGGACAGTTTTAGTCTAGTAATTGGGAATAGATTCCCAATTACAAACTTTAGACGGAGAATCAGCTCGATTACACAAAATAATTGGCAGTTTAACCTTGGTCATCACTAATCAGGTCCCATTTGCCCAACTCTAGTGTACTATGACTTTCAAAAGAAAGTAACCTGGTAGAAATTAATGGACAGTATAATCAAGGACCGTTTCAATGAGAGGACTTTTTTTTGAAGATCATAGTACAGAAATGAACAAGATGGCAACACTGATTAGCTGTGATTTCTCTTCCCTCACTTCATTTACCCCAGTTCCAGTTACAGAATGATACTGAAAATGGAGATGACTGGCTCAGCTAAATATGGCTTCAGCTTTCCAAATAAGTCATTGCAATGAGAACCTGCAGTGAGCCATTCATACAAAGCATGGCTTATAGAATCTTGTTCAGTGAAATCATTGAGTCTTAAGTGTATTTCAGCTAATAGACTGTTTAAGTAGAGCGATATATCGTATCAATTGTTGTCCGAGGGCCTCTGGTTCCAAACAAACTCTGGTTCAATGTCATTTCCCCATTTTTTAACAGAAATTTTGACAATTAAATCAAGAAATTAATGCAACCTTTTTGCAATTATGAATTCTACGTCCTTGTAAATGCTTAATTATGCCTGCAAATATTGAATTTGGAGGTTTGAGTCTCCCGAAATCTCGCCAATTCCACAACAATAACATTTGGGTGATTCCAACCTCGAAATGCATCGTTTCATCTGTAATATCTTGTTGATTTCGGCGGTTTTAGTCATGGAACCAGGCTCAATTAAGCATTTTCAAGGATGTAGAATTCATAATCGCAAAAAGATAGCATTAAATTTTTGAATTAATAGCCTAAATTTCCGTTCAAAAATGCGCTCATGGGGAAAATACATTAAATCAGAGTTTGTTTGGAACCAGAAGGCCTCGGACGGCAATCGATACAAAAAAACACTCTCACTCTACTAAATCAGTCTATGCTGTTGATAAAAGAAGTTTCATGAAGTATTCTAATTAAAGTACTTGCTCAGATAGAGGAGTTCTTTAGAATAACAGCGTATATGCGTAGATGTGGTTCTTCTGGAGAACCAAAAATCTGAATTCTCATGCTCCAAGTACATACATCAGTTGTACATATTTCTTCATTAATTGGATGGTTCAAGCCACTCTATATTCGTTCCAACTCATCATTTGCTCATTTTGACCATTTAGCTTTCCACAAGAATCTTTGCACTCAGGTAAACGACCGGATCTACACATGATGGGGAAATTGCAAGTGTCTGAAATTTCGTGTTTTTTATACAGAAAATAGAAGCACTTGATGAGCTGAGAACAAAGCAACTTTTGGTTGCTAATTAAGTCCCATTGTTCCAAAGATGAGATTTTGGCCCAAAATACATTATTTCAAATGGGAATTCTGCGTTGTGACATCACTACGCACACGATTTTTTACAACTTTACACGTGTGCATCTCCAAACCCAGGACACTGAGGAGAAAACCAAAGGTGCCGTTGTTTTCAGCTCATCAAGTACTATCATTTTCTCCGTGAAAAACGCAACATTTTAGACCCTTGCAACTGCCCCATTATTCATTTGTACTCATTCTCCTGGAACAAATATGCATAGACGAGTCTCACTTGTCCAGTTACCAAGCAACCTAATAATGTTGTAGTTCTCCGTTTTCCGAGAGATAGCGCCACTGATCATGGGGTAATCAGAAACACAGTAGCCAACTTTTAACAACGAGTGTAAAGTTTTTTTCTTTCTTTTTACATTGGTAGAACGAAAATTAGTCCTGAGAACTTAACCTCAAAATTTTCTTGAGTTTTATAAAACAAATACAAGCGCTCGTTTCTTTGTTACCAATGTTAAGTATAAATTTTATTCTCACGTAAAAAATAAAACAAAAATTTAAAAAATTGGCTGGGGAAAGGTTGGGAACTGAAAATAATAACACATAAAAGAATGGGCGTTTTATCAAAAAATTAATTAGTATTTCTAGACATTGCGGGCAAAAAAAAAATTGATAAGTCAATGGGTAGTAAATTTGGCGATCAGACATAAGACAAACCCTGACCATCGCTAAGCAACACAGCATTACAACAAATGTGAATGGAAAACTTGGACATTCCTTCAACAAATTTTCTTCATCACTAAAAGATTTCTTAGACACTGATAATCTTCAGAATGTTTCAACATTATTTCTCTTTTTACAAAGTAAAATTTAATGATAATTAATTTCAACGTTGGCTTTTCATAGAGGAACGCTTTAAAATCAAAAGTTTTAAGTCATAGGCAAGTTTTGTTTCAATTTGAAGGAATGAAAATTGAAAAATCGCTAAAGATTATGGTCTAAGTGGCGCCTGATTTCTGAAACGAGCTTTACAATACTTCAAAATAAAATTACCTGTGTAAAATAATTCGATCAACGATTTTCTCGGTGGTCATGGAATTGCCTGAATCCAATAAGATAAATTTTCCTATCTTCTTCGGGTAAGCGTATGGATCAATATCCTTTGAATTTTTATAAAACTGCTGACCATGGCAGACAATGTCAACGTTGAAATGCTCCATTAGGTCCTTGGTAACATTGTAAGGGGCACCAATCACAACTTCGGAAACATACTGTAACAATCAATTGAAAAATATAGAAACAAATATGTATAACTTTACATCCTGAAGGTGATTCCAGGCAAAACTTTTTCAGATTTCAATCCGATGGATAGAGCCGCTAGTCGCTTATGGGAAAAGTTGTGTTTTTGTCAAGTTAAATTGTAAAAGAAGGTAAAATGCAAAATCCAAGAACGTCAGCGCCTGCGTAATTTATTCATGGATTTATGAGTCCAAACCGGTAAAACGCAAAATCCAAGAATGTCAGCACCTGCGTAATTTATTTATGGATTTATGAGTCCAAACCGGTAAAACGCAAAATCCAAGAACGTCAGCACCTGCGTAATTTATTCATGGATTTATGAGTCCAAACCGGTAAAACGCAAAATCCAAGAACGTCAGCACCTGCGTAATTTATTCATGGATTTATGAGTCCAAACCGGTAAAACGCAAAATCCAAGAACGTCAGCACCTGCGTAATTTATTCATGGATTTATGAGTCCAAACCGGTAAAACGCAAAATCCAAGAACGTCAGCACCTGCGTAATTTATTCATGGATTTATGAGTCCAAACCGGTAAAACGCAAAATCCAAGAATGTCAGCACCTGCGTAATTTATTTATGGATTTATGAGTCCAAACCGAGCAAAGTTGGTTGCAGATTAGAGCCGTAAATTATGAAATTCATTTTGCCATAAGCTTAGTGTCATGAGTGCGAGTGATACTATGATACTGTCATATCTATCTGCCTCATTTGCACTCATTGAGGATTATGGGAATTTCTGTATTTCATCATTTCTAGCTTTATTTCTGAGTATTTCAGCTTAAAACTTTCACGGTATCTTCCTGAGGGATGTTTGCAGGTGCTGACATTCCGCAAATTTGTACTTTTTGCGTAAATTCATTAATCATTAATTATAGGATTTAACCAATTTAAGGATTTTTCCGCACATATCATTTTGCTGAACAAAAAATGTTTATCTTTTTTCATTTTTTAGCGTTTTTTACTCTAGGATGGTGTTTTTTGAGAAAAACACCTAAAAATGTCAATTAATGTTGGGCATACATCGGCCGAAGTTTGAAATGTTTTGGAGACCTGCAAAAAACAAAAAAAAGGGGGAGACATCCTTATGTTTCCAAAACATTCTACAAATATATCAGAAACAATTGAATATTTTTAAAATGCTTACATATAAAATTTTCGAAACAAATTCTTGTTTCATGAAAACTTTTTAAAAGCTCTATGAAAATAAGGTGTGCTATCCAGGAATATATTAACCCTTTCCGGTCTAATGTCGGATATATCCGACAATACAAAAAAGCAGTTCCAGTCCAATGTCGGATATATTTGACACGAAAGTTAAACTTGTTTCGCAGTCCGGTGTCGGATATATTCGACTCGTTCAGCGTGTGGCGGGCTCTGGTGAACATTTAAGGAACTAGTCTTGCAGTCGGCAACGGTGCACTGTGGGCCAGTTCAAAAATTTAGCACGCCAAAATTAATAACTTGAAAACCACTTGTGATATCTCCATGAAAATTGGTACATGGGGGTTTTTCAAGGTGCTGATTCCGATTTTTTACTCGAAATTTTATTAAAAAAATTCTTTACATAATTTTTTTCAAAATAAAAAAAAAAAATTGAAAAAATTCGTTGAAAGTCAGTGCCAGAAGGTTTTTTAATGTGCTAATTGTGATTTCCTATTCATAAATCTGTACAAAAAATTCCTTAACAATTTTCAACATCATTTAAATAAAAAAATTTCAAAATTTTTCAAAATTTTAAATTTACTCACAAAGAGAGTCAAAATAGTTTAAGGGAATATCACATCATAAAAAGGCAACAGGCAGCTCATAAAGCCTTTAAATAATATCACAAAATAATAAATATCAAAGTTACCTGACACGTAAGTTGGAAATACTATCATACATTTTTAGTGCTAATGATAGAAAACTTACTATCTTAAAAAAAGTAGAATGTAGGAAAAATAATTGAAAAAAAAATCACCATCATTATTATATTATTAGTTCCTATTATTTTCATTAATTAATTAAATAGTTAATTAGTTTTCTCCTGCCCCGCCTCCTCCGTTAAGACGAGAATAGACGTCACATCATACGGCTCTTTACATTTTGTTTTGTGTACCCACACGAAATTGCGTACATTCGGCAACGTCACATTTTAACCGAGTAGTATCTATCTTGATTATTCATAAAATAAATGTACAAAACATTCCATCTCAGCCCTCGGGTGAGGTAAGGCGACCAACGCATCTTCATTTGATTGATTGAACCACAGGTTCTTACATCTGGAATCGAAAGATGCATTTTGTGCATTCATTTCACCCTTGCCTAATTATATGCGACTAAAAATCGATTTGTTTCCATTCTTTCCGATGGAATGAAGCAATTTTTCAAGAAATTTTGCAATGAAAAAAAGACCTAACGATCTTTAAGCGTAGAACTTCAATAGAACATATAATTTACAGTGCCCTCCCCCTCCCCCACCCCACCCCCCACATTTGGGGTTGTATCCCCTAACTGATAACTTAAATTTGATCCTAACATATTTTGTGTACATTAGAAATACAACATATTTATATTTATTGCAAAATTCAACTCAAAATTTTCTTTATTTGATCTAAAATTGTATTTTTGCGCATCATAATGAAACCTCGTGTTTTCAGTTTGATGGAACATGCTGACGAAAAAAATTGAAAAAACATACTTGTACCTATTTGTTCCTATTGGGACCTGTTTTGGCGTGATCTTTGGGGTATAAAGAACTCGGAACAGCAATAAAACTCGTGGCATTTTGTGGCTTTTGTTTTTGCGGGTCCAAAGAAGATGAAATAATTATGTTTTTTTTTCTTAAATAAGAGCCTTTTTTACCATGCAATTTTATAGACACCATTTTATCTAATGATAATCACAACTATACTAAAAAACTCGCCTTTTTATGTAGATTTTGCCAGCATACACAGAAATTGTGTGCAGGCAACCCTGGTGGTAGAAAACAAACCAAAACGCAAACACTTTCTGCATGCACACGCTGCCGACGACGCTACGGTCACGAGTAGCAACATTTCTCCCTTCAATTAGTCATCAATATCGTGATAAAATAAATAAAAGGCATTGATCTACGGCATCAGTGGAAGCTAAAGAACATTTTAACCAACCTCCCGCACCACAAAAAAAATGTCGCCAAATTGACTTTTGGCGCGCTAACTTTTTGAACTGGCCCATAGTGCGGTGACAGCTGGCTTAACCTTGTCTCCCTTCGCATATTTTCACTTTTTTTGAGATAACCTGAAAAAGGCCGAAAATCGGCAAAAAGTACGCGGACCCACAACGGCGGCCGGGTAAAACGGCCGTGGACCGGTAAGGGTTATGATTATTAAGCTATTAGACAAAAACTTTCATGAAGAGTTATACTCACTTTACAAGCTAGGACACTGAGAACTCGCTCATGCAAATTCATTATAGGATAATTTGAACCTTTATAATGATTGACAACTGGGTCTGTATGTAAACCGACAATTAGAAAGTCTCCTTCTTGTCGTGCTTTTTCTAGGAAATCCAGATGGCCTACATGAAATAGATCAAAAGCTCCAGCAACATAAACAACACGGTCATTAGGCTGAAAAAAAAAAAAAAAGAAAAAAAAAAAAACCCAAACATTTCGAAGTTAGTGACTAAATAACATAAATTAAAAAGAAACAGCCAATTTTGAGTACACTTTGAAAAATACGATAAAATTGATTTTGTTAAAATTAACTTCATTCTGAAAATTAGAAGATACAATTTATGTAGATTTTGCCATTCTGTCAGCTTTTCAAAAATTTTGTGAAAATGAGTCATTTGCGAATTTCTGAAAACAAACAAATGCAAGCAAGCACTCAACTCATCCACAAACTAGAAACGTAAACGGAAACACACAGTATTTTGTAGTCCGCGCAAGTATACTTTTCAGCCCTTTATCTATGCGTTTTGGATAGCACTTGCGTCGCTGATACACAGGTCTAGGCGTGCGTACAGTTGTAGCAAATCACAAAAACAAACATGGTATTTTGTTTGGATGCTGTTTGATTCTTTGCTCACTTTGGTCATACAACAGTGATTAATCTTACTAAGTACCTACCATCAAACGGAATTAAACAAAATTTCAAGATATATCAACAGCTTATGTTCCAAGGTCACAAGATCAGCCAGAACAATCACATTATAAGTGACAGTAGCCACAAGTCTGAAGGCTATTAGAGCTAGTTTCAGAAGTGTAGGCGCACCTAGACCATAATCTTTGGCGAATTTTCAACTTTAATTCCTTCTAATCAAAACCAAACTTGCCTCTGACTTCATTCTTCTGCATTTAGAGTGTTTCTCATTGAAAAGTGAGATTTTCATTCATTTTCATTGAGTAATATCACAAATAATGTTGAAAAATTCCAAAGATTATCAGTCTAGGTGCTCCTACACTTCTGAAACGACCTCTATTGATGTAATCAAGAGGTCTCGGGTAGTAAAAACAAGCCCGCTCAAAGCACTTTTTTTTAAAACAAAAAATCGTTGAAAATTATGCTTGGGTGAAATATCTTAAAAAAATTAAGTGCCGCAAATTTAGCACGAGCTTTCTTCACCCTTGTGCAAGATCATATCAGACTTTTTTACTCCATGAAGCACAGCGTTTTAGTGGCCAACATTAAAAGATACATTCAAACATTTATTTGCTTTCTTCAGTTCAGATATCAATTTTAGTAATACTTTTAACTATGCACAGTTAGTTTAGCTTTAGAATCAATGCTTGAAATTGATCTAGCAAAATGTGCAACAAACCTTTCACAATGTGTTCATTCCCCTTTCATGTTGACACCCAAAAGAGTGCAAAATGATATTTTGCTTGAAAATTGCATGTTAATTTAAGTTACCAGCACCAAGTAAGATAAGGCACACTGGTTCTATAGGTAACCGCCTAAATAAAAATTCTCAATGCTCAGTTTCAAACATTTTTTTTTAAAATATAACACAGTAAAGTGTTTCTGCAAAAAACCTGCAAGCCAAACATGATATTAGCACAGAATCAGAACGGAAACTCTAATTAATTTTGAAATATTTTTTACTTTGGGTATATTTGGGTCTGCCAGGTTGGAAAGTGAGCAGTTTCGGCATCTGGCCGGGCTGTGATTGGTTGTGCGTCAAATCTCTGATTGTATACATAACCTGAAAAAGCACATCCATCAACTTGAGAAGTGAGCAAACAAGATTGCCAGTTTGTGCTGGTAAATTCCAAATCTTGTTTCCATTGGCTCTTATGGGAATTTCCGTTCTTATTGCACTATTCTGTGATGTTAGGAGGGGGTAAGACTGTAAGAGTGATTGTAAAAAGCACAAATAGCATTAAATTTACCTTTGGTTCTTTCCCTTCGCTAAACTGACTAATTTTCTGAGTTGTCGGAAGGAACTGTGAACAGCCTGTGTAAGGCGAGCGAGCCGTTGAATCTAAGCCCATAAACGAGGAATCATTTCTGCAAACTTCGTACTCTTGTTCTCCTCGCCTAAAATGTGTTCTCGTCATGAGTAACATTCTGCCAACAAGGTCTGTTGTCGAGACTCCAGCAGTTCTCTTCACCTCTCTGAAAAAAAGGACATTTTTTTTACTACGAGAAAAAACAACGCAAAAATCAAATTGAAAATGCCAAGAAATAAATCTTGTTTTTTTTTTTTTTAAAAAAAAACCAACGAAATTCGGAATTGCATAGCTGCCACCATTGATTCGTGCTTTGGAGATGAAGTGTGGCATCAGTTTTGGCACACAGGCTACTGTCAGATTTTTTCTTTATCATAATTTTTTTTTTTTTTTGGAGAAGTAATGTTTTTATGTATCGGTTTGCAGCACGATCTGGACGCCTTCCATGATATATGTTAAGGAAACGGCCCAATCAGGTTACCAAGGCAACTGATGCACATGGCTCGGCTGAGACAAAATACCGCACAAATCTCTTCATTATTACCTAATCAATCAACATCTGGGTTTCCTCTCCAACGCGACGGGCCATCAACCACTGCGATGTTCATTCATTGTAAATTTTGTTTTCTTCTTTCAATCAGCCTTTTCTTAGCTCTGGTTTTTATTCTTGTTTCTTAGACATTTTTAGTTTAAATCTCATTTTGTTCTGTACATTTCTGAGTTTGTCACTTTAGTTTTTTCAGATAATCCATTCATTATGACCGTTAGAAATTTCTTGAACGTTCTTTGTGGGAAAATGATGATTCCAACAATGGGTAAGGGTCCAGCCGTTTCAAAAAGAGCATGTAAAGGCAGAGGAGTCCCTACAAACCGAGGGTGAATCCAACGGGGCCCTAAGGGTCTCCCCCTCGGACCCAAAAATGTACAACAAAAATTTTGCAACTGATACATTTACTAACTTGTATCTTCCTGCTTTTTTGACCAAGTGATAAGTATCAATACCGTCTGCTGTCATAGTTATATCATCTGTGAACATTTAAAAAAAAAAAAGGACTGTTTAGGAACCTGTTCAAGATACCAAAAAGAAAGAAATATTGCATGAAAACAAATTGTGAAAATTGATTCAAATTATGACTTTAAATTAGGTAGATCTGAAGACTTTGGACAATATACCTTCCTCCCTTTTTGTCATGACTGTTTGGAGAAGATTCTTGACACTATTGAGGAATTCTTTTTTAGCCCTAAACCCTTGTACTCAACACATCTTGAATCTAGATCCCTTTAAACCAATCAAAACTTTAGCTATATATCTGAGAATCAAACTCTGATCCACCAATATTAAATAGGATTGCCAAGTCTTTTGAACTAACTAACTTAATTGTTTTTCCCAGAGTAATTCATCAATCCTGTTGAAAACAATAGGGACATTAGTGATAAAATATGTATGTATATACAGGGTGAGCCAAAAGTTCGGTGATCCCTGAATAACTTTTGAACGGCTGCGGATGAAAATACGAAACTTGCGAGATGTTTGTAACTTAAAAGAAACCATCTTTTGAGGGGATCAGCATTTTGGAGCCCCCCCCCCCCCCCCCGGGAGGGAATGTCAAATTACGATTTGCAAAGTTCAATTTCTCGAATACAAAAAACGATGCCGACCTCCAATTTGCGTCCAAACGCTCAATTTTGAATGGCTTTCTGATCGGTTTATCACTTAAAAGGGGGTCAATTATTGGAATTTTTTAGATATAGCCCCCCTGAATAGCAAAAACCTCAAAGATTTTTGGGGGCGCTAAACCCAAATTTCGACAGAAGCGTCAAAGTCATATTTCTTTGTGAAACGTACATGCTGTTTGAAGTATTTTTGACCCCTAGTTTAATTTCCGACTCTCTAAATACGAGTAATGATTTTTTGAAAATGGGTCAAATTTAACTTTAACCTTCAATATATCGAAAACGGAAAACGACATGGACCTTTGGTTTAAGCCAAAATGATCAGTTTTCTATGCTCTTTTTAATGACATGTCACAAGATAGGGGTTGCCATTTGACCATTTTTGAGTTGGGGCCTAACACCCCGTCCCCCCTTGGGGAGACAGCCTTTAAGATGTTAACCTCCTCAGAAATGTAGTTTCTTTTAAGTTATGAACATCCCTGAAGATTCGTTTTTTTTGTTTTTTTTTTTTTTATCTGCAGCCGTTCAAAAGTTATTCAGGGGTTTTCGGAATTTTGGCTCACTGTGTATAAAAAAAAGATTGATAGAGTGCTTGAGAACTATGCAGTTCCCCTCCGTTAACTTTTCTGCTTTTATCAAAACTTTCCTCAGGATCTTCATAATTTACGGAATATTTGGCTCAAAAAATTTGCTGTATTCTCAGGTTTCCTCAAGTGTTGGCAGCCCTAAATAAATACGATTATTATTCACGAAAGCAGCCTTATCTATTGCGTCAAGCAAAAATATTAAACCAATACCTACACTGAAAAAAAAAAAGCATTTGTCATAATACCAGATTCTAGTTATATTATACCAGAAGCACAACGTTATGTGAACGACAGAAAGTCTAGTACTTTGACCAGAAAATTCTGGTGTTAATTATGGTCATAGAATTAGAATTTCCTAAAGAATTTCAAGAACCATGGTATAAACACTAGAATTCTGGTAATTGTACTATCCTTTACATAGGTTCACATGCTTCTGGTAATTTTTTTTTTTTTTTTTTCAGTGTAATAAAAAATACACAAACAACAAAACAACTACATGGAAACCGAAAGAAAGAAGTACCTCCGTGCACACAAAAATCGCATTCATATTTGTCCAAAGTTTCTAGAGTAGTGACGTAGGGCGCTCCCTCGACCACCTCATCCACCCATTTGATTCCACGAACCATCTTATACCTGAAATTAAACCGATGAGTCGGTTAGAGGACAAAATAAAAGGAAGGCAACGGTATTCTGAAAAGAAACTTCGTGCAGTCAGTGTTATTGATGTTGAAAAAAGGAATAAAATTGCCATTGACCTACGTATCCAAAACGTTTCTACGAAAATTGTCAAATTTCTGAAACATCTGAATTTTCCTTAAAACCCTCAGATAAATCACGAGTGTTGCTTAAAGGTGCATTCTCTGGGATATCAGAGAATAAATTTCTCTGTTAGGCTAGGGTCACTTGTAATGATACTGCGGGCCCGCCGATAAATTATGAATTCAGTGTTCCGCGTACCCTCACATATTGCCAATTGACGGTAAACCCCCCCCCCCCCTCTTTCTAACTTAAAACACAATTTTAGAATAAAAAAAATGAAAAATACAAATAAAAAAAATCGGAGTGTTTATAAATACATATACAGGGTGTTGAAAAACTGTTCCCGAATATTTCAGGGGCAAATTTTACAGGTCAAAATAAGACCTTTTTGTCCAATAAACATGTGTCCGAAAATGCCCCCCTTTTGAGCTACAGCCCCCCAAAGTTTTAAAAAATTTCTGGTTTTTTTGGAATAGCGACCACTGTTATGAACCAAATGTCCTAAAACTTGGTGTCCCAGGGTAATTTTACGTGTAGAATCCATTAATGACCTCGAAAAATTCAGAAATTGAGTCTAACTGTACTTTTCACGCAATCTTGTACCTTTAACGGCACGAATTTTATGTTACGGATTAAAATTTTGAAGAATAATTACCGAAATCAGATGCGGAAAACCCTTAGAAAGATTTTTGGTCCTCTTTGTTTCTTTCGATACGACGCATTTTAAGCGAGATAATCGCTGCACAGTGTGGAAAAGTTAGCCCTTTTACCATGAAAAACGGCAGTGAGTATGCAACCCGCCTCTCCGCTGCTTTTACGGGCCGGCCGCTATGGTAAAAGCGCTGACTTTTCCACACTGTGCAGCGATTATCTCGCTTAAAATGCGTCGAATCGAAAGAAACAAAGAGGACCAAAAATCTTTCTAAGGGTTTTCCGCATCTGATTTCGGTAATTATTCTTCAAAATTTTAATCCGTAACATAAAATTCGTGCCGTTAAAGGTACAAGATTGCGTGAAAAGTACAGTTAGACACAATTTTTGAATTTTTCAAGGTCATTAATGGATTCTACACGTAAAATTACCCTGGGACACCAAGTTTTAGGACATTTGGTTCATAACAGTGGTCGCTATTCCAAAAAAACCGTAAATTTTTTAAAACTTTGGGGGGCTGTAGCTCAAAAGGGGGGCATTTTCGGACACATGTTTATTGGAAAAAAAGGTCTTATTTTGACCTGTAGAATTCGCCTCTGAAATATTCGGGAACAGTTTTTCAACACCCTGTATAAAAAAAAGATTACAATAATAAAATCTGTTTTCATATTTTTTCCTCAGTTCAGGCTCCCTGACAGATATCTGTTCGTCCGGGGATCATCGATCTGCGGGTGGCGCAGGTCTGTGGCGAAGCGTGCTATTTGGCAACATGGTATTTTGTCCATTTGAACCCATAGAAAAGGTCGAATCCGCTGGTCATCGGCGATTCCTTGATAATTCGATATTTTTCATGGGTTTTAATGAGCCAAATGCAACGGTGCCACATTACACGCTTCGTCACAAGCGCGGGTCCCAACCAGAGAAGGAACAAAAAAAGAGAAAAAAAAACAAGGGGGTATTTCATTGGGGGCGTAAAATCGGCTGGTGGAGTTTGTTTTTTACGGAAAACCTATTTAGCATCTTCATGACAGGGTCGAGGTGGAAACAGGAGTTTTGGAGCCCCGTCTGGTCCAGATGGAATGACACAACGGAAATTAGTGTCCTCATTGTCAATGGGGCTATTGCACACTTTTGCTATAAGCGATTTAATAGTCGATTATGGCGTAAAAACCTCAACAAATAACGATGGCGGCACTTAAAACTTCCAAAGTCCACTCCTAAACTCAATAAACGCAGTTATTTGCGGGAGCGTAATGGTGGCCGAAGGCACTAACAATGGGAGATTCCCATCTAACAATTCTGAAACTCCATCAAGAAGTGACCAATAAGAGACTACTTTCATTTGACACCGGTGTCACTTGGTGTTGCGGTACCATTCATCGGATGTGGATCATCACTCTGATGGCTAATTACTCTGTGAATCATCCTTGTCAGCATAGAAAGAGTGACGAAATTAAGATAGGAATCTCCCATTGTTAGTGCCTTCGGCCACCATTACGCTCGCGCAAATAACTGCATTTATTGAGCTTAGGAGTGGATTTTGGAAGTTTGTAGTGCCGCCATCGTTATTTTTTGAGGTTTTTACTCTATAATCGACTATTAAATCGCTTATAGCAAAAGTGCGCAATAGCCCCATTGATTCGACAAGCGGAAATATGTCGCGGCGCAGAGCGGGAGAAAAGACAAATGTCTTTGAGCGAGAAGCGCGCTCTTACCTCTAGCTAAAAAATATAATGATGTCTTTGCACAATACTTTGATCGCGGATATCGATGGAACTACACTTGAGACCATTGTAATTTTCTTGGCACTTTTCAAAATACTCGACTATTAAATGTGTTGTTCTTATGTGGACTGTTCAACAGGCCCATATACAGGGTGTCCCAGACCACCCGCCGGAGCAGGCATTTTTCTCGCGAACGTTAACGGCTGGTTAAAAAGTTTTGAAACGGAAAATAGTCGGATAGGGAACTGACCCCAAAATTTGTCATTGATATTCTTAAAAACCCACGAAATCACCTGGGGCCGTATAATTGGGGGGGGGGAGCTATCGGGAGCTTTGGGGAAAAAATCAAAAATGAAAAATTTGGAGTCGATTCTCTACACGAAAAAAAGTACGGTACAGTTATTATAACCATACGCAAAACAGGTTTTGGCGTCAGCCAGAAAGTATGGTAAAATTTACCAGAGTATGAAAGATACAACGTAACTTGTGGCAAAGTTATCATAATCGATAACTTAATATACGTGCGATAAATGGTATAGTTTACTATACTTTGGTGAAGTTTACCATATTTTTTTGCTGACGCCAAAATTTGCTGTGCGCATGGTTAATGGGGCAAATGCAAGGGTCTGCGGAATGTCGTGTTTTTTTATAAAGAAAGTGGTATTACTTGATGAGCTGAGAACACGGGTGTATTTGGTTTTTTCATGAGTGCCCCGGTTCAGGAGATACACACGTGAAAAGTTGTAAAAAAAATCGTGTTCGTAGTGACGTAACTACGCGAAATTCCCATTGAAAACAATGTATTTTGGGCCAACATCTCATCTTCGGAACAGTGGGACTTAATTAGAAACCAAACACATCTTTGTTTTCAGCTCATCGAGTACTTTCATTTTCTTCATAAAAAACACAACTTTTCAGACCCTTGCCAGTGGCGGCTCGTGCAATGAGGCAACGATGTATATTCTCTCCATTTAAACCTATGTAAAACAATCGATCTTCAGGAGGTGCAATCGTATCCCCAAGATATCGATACTTTTGCATAGGTTTAAATGGCAAATTAGCATAGTTGCCAAGTTGCACGAGCCGATACTGACCCTTGCGACTGCCCCATTGTACCGCACTTTTTTTCCCGTGATCACTGACTTTTTCGTTTCAAAACTTTTTAGCCGCCCGTTCGCGGGAAAAGTGTTTGATTCGGGTGATCTGGGACACCTTGTATACACTAATTGAGGCGTTTTATGTAAAAAGGGGTTCTTCGCGAAGAACCCCTTTTTCGCGTAAAACAAATTAATCGATTTGTCATATCAATAGAAGTCTCTCACCAAAATCTCAGCTCAATATCTTAAAAACTCAGCGATTACGAGGTGTTTTCGTGAATCGAGACTTCGTTAAATGGGCGTTGTGATGCGAGTTTCAGTTCACCGAAAATCGCCGAAAACTTAGATCGCGGTTTTGAGGGCTTTAGAGTCGTCGGAGAGTAAGAACTTGAAGTATCTTTCATGTTGGAAATTATTCCAGATACATAGAGAGCGTATCAATTTTTCGATTCAATCGATAGTTCTCGATATAATTTCGATATAAAGGCATTTTGGGCTACATTTTGTGATATATATGGCAACGCTGACAAGATATCTTAAAGTACTTTTTTTCGGGTGAAAGTACATGCCATAAGGACCATCTCTGCCAAATATCAGCTAATGCTTATTTTTTCCTGCTACTTGGTGGTATCTTTAAGATGGCGAGACCCATTTTACGTAAAAAGGGGTTCCTAGGAGTCAACTTCAAAATATTGTGTAAAACACAGAAATACACGGATTTTATTAAACTTTAAGCCATTATGTCCGTAAATAAAC
This sequence comes from Trialeurodes vaporariorum, assembly GCA_011764245.1. Taxonomy (NCBI): domain Eukaryota; kingdom Metazoa; phylum Arthropoda; class Insecta; order Hemiptera; family Aleyrodidae; genus Trialeurodes; species Trialeurodes vaporariorum. Next base: position 68,509,338 of record VMOF01000388.1, read on the forward strand.
CTAGTTTTAGGAAAAAAAATTACATTGGCCATCTTGATGACCAGATCGGTAGAAATCAAGTTACAAAACTTTGAGTGCGTTTTTCTTCTAATTACAAAACTGCAAAGAACCCCTTTTTACATAAAACGCCTCAATTTGTAAGACGCAGCCGCAACTGAAAGTGATTTTCCGAGACGTCCCGTCCCACAGTGCAACGAGTCAACAGAGGAGAGGCCGGATATAACTAAATGCGTATATCATTGTAAATACGCAAGACATTTAAAAGTGGTTTCAATGGTTTTATCGTAGTTCCTACAACAATCGCCCTTTACAGTTTGTTTTTTAACAGTAAAACCATGCAAATTTGCATTTTTAATCATGTATCCTACGTCCAACCCCTCTCATTGATTCACTCCACAGTGCCCCCCCCCCCATTTCCGGTGCTGTTCAAGTTCGGTGTGGCGCAGTTTCTCTAGAAAGCCAGAGCTGTCAAGCTGACTTGTGACGCATCCGCGCGTCAAAGTGAGTGTGAGGGTTAGCACGTTAAGCACGTTGCTGTCGTTGCTATAGGTCTTATCGACCTCGATATTACATAGTCGAATGATAAAACGTATTATAATGTATATTAAAACACATTTTATTGGTCTATTATGTCATTTGACTTTCCGCGGCTTTTTTGATGTTGATTGTTTACCGGTAAATGTGTAATTACATGTAATGCGACTTTCAACAGAGGAATCGTTGTATTTTCACTCTTGAGGCTTTTATATGCGCACCACGCGAGCATAGTTTATGTAAATAAATATTTCTCCTTGTCATCTGTCCAAAAAAAAAAAAAAAAAAAAAAAAAAAATCTAAAAAAAAAAGGAAAAAATTCCGCATTCAGAATATATTCTTCCTTTCCATAAATCTAATCAGCTTCGATCTCGTTTGTTAGATTTTTATCACTGTTTTACGTCTTTCGTCATTCCTCTCTTACAGTTTTTAAGTTTCAAGTCATAAAAAGTACCGCTGGGGGCGAACCCGCCGGCCGCGGCGCGCGGCGAACTGCGAGTAGGACACTGAAATGCTCGCTAGCTTTTCAAGTTCGCTTAAAATTATGCACTCTATTGATGACGATTTTCCATCGGAAAGGCGCCAAAATGTGACAGGTCTAGCTCAAGGTCATGACTTCGAGTTAGACTTGAATTCCATGATCAATAAGCAATACTAAAACTGACAATGTGGTTGTTTTTACGAGGAATTGAGTCGGACCAGCCGCCATCTCGAGGGCCCCCCGCGGGATTTCTTCGAGGGCCCCCAAAGTGTATAAAACCTCAATAGGAGTCGTGCCCCCCTCCCTTCACGAGGATATGATTTCCAAAACTTAACGCACAGAAAAAATGCTTTTGCAGCGCTTACAAAACCTTTGGTAGAAAAATGCAGGGCTGCCGTTTTGCGTATAATCAATGGTATTTTTCAATTCACCGATGATTCCACCGGTTGAGAAAAGATTACACAGTTCAGTGTATGACTGTAATAAACTAAAATACTCGCATCTGTAATCTTTTCTCAACCGGTGGAGTCGTCAATGACATTAAAAAACTTGCGGATATTTTAATTAATCAACGGAGTTTCCACCGATTAAGGAAAGATTACAGATCACAGTATTTTCATGCATTACAGTCATACACTGAACTGAACTGTGTAATCTTTTCTCAACCGGTGGAATCATCGGTGAATAGAAAAATAGCATTGATTATACGCAAAACGGCAGCCCTGGAAAAATGACCGAGGAAACAAAATATTTTGATGGAGCTAAATAAACGTTTTTTACGCCTAACTGAAGAGAAGGTGATCTAAAGATTTGGTGGGCTAAACTAAAGTCTTTCGCTGGGTCATTTTTTCAACCAAAGGTTTCGTCAGCACTATCAGAGTGTTTCTTTTGTCTGTTCTTTTTTTTCTCTTTTTTTTTCCTATACATGTATACGATCGTATGCGTTTAATTAAACTATTAAGAAATTAGTGACTAAATTAATTCTTAAACGTCTTAAACTTAAACGGTAAGCAACGTCTAAAAAATGAAAGGAAGCAATGCGACTCTTGCAAAATTTTGCTACAGGGGATCAAAGAGTTGATTCTTGCGTAAAAACCTGTAAAAAATGACGATGAGTACACTAAAAAATCTCGAAATTCACTCTCAGAACCAGGCTTAATGGCGGAGAGACGCAAGTATCATGAGAGATTCCTATCTAATTTGAGACTTATCTCAGTGTTTCCGTTTAGAAAGTGACAAATTAGACAGGAATCTCCTATGACACTTGCGTTGAACTGCCATTACGATCTGGCCGTTATAGCAGTTTTGTGAGTTTATTACTGAATTTCAGACTTTTTCAGTGTGATTTTCGCTGGTATTTTATACGTTAGATTGGCCTATTCATTTGCTCACAGCAAAAGTTTGCAAGAGCCTCATTGAATCAGCAGCGGCTCGTGCAATGTGGCAACAATGGATTTCCTCCATTTAAAACTGTGTAAAATAATCGATTACTTGGTGAGGCGCAGCGCCTCACCTCGTATCGATCTTTTTGCATACGTTCAAATGGCAAAAGAGCACGGTTGCCAGATTGCACGAGCCGCCACTGCATTGAATTATACAAGTAAAATAGATTGAAGTGGAACGAGAAAATGATGGAAACCAGAGAGCGAAACACGAGAGAAAGGCCCAAAAGTCAAAATTTCACTATGATAGTCGAACCTTAAAAATTTCTCTCGCAAGAGTCATCTGAGGGCTCCTTGGAGACTGGGGCGAGCCGCGAGGTCCATCAAAAAATGTCATCGGTATTTATATTTTTCCAGCCCCCCTCCCCACTTTTTGAACCATCACGGACTGCCACTGGAACATTCAATATACAGCACGGAAGCTCGATAAATCGAAGTTGAAGGGACCGATGCTTTTCTTCGAATTAACGGGATTTCGAATTGGGGAGCATTCGAACTATGGAGAGTGGTTCTCGAGAAAATTCGAAATAATGAGATTTTTATCAGCTCTATAATTCGAAGTGTGGAGGGGGGGGGGGCGTTGAATTTGTTGGCTATGTCGCATTTCTTATACCACCTTCTTTGACCGCTTCTAAAACTGCTTTTTTTTGGTTCAAAGTTTAATGTCTTATATTTCCCCATGTTGAGGTCTGAGGATACACACACGCGCTAACTTCACGCAATAATGCACTGCATGATTAGTGATTATGCAGCTAGCATGGATAGGTGCGGATGTAAACAAAGGTTCGGTCATTCTTTTCGCTAATCTCACGGGGCGCATCAATTTTATTCGAATTATAGGGCGCGTGTCTTCAAGAATTCGAATTACAGAGCGTCATTCTGGGAACTTCGAATTACAGAGCTGCACTGTCTCGCAACTTCGAATTACAGAGCTGCACTGTCTCGCAACTTCGAATTATAGAGCTGATTCATCCGCTACTCGGAGCCCAAAAATTTCGTATTAACGAGGGGGGACAAATACATTGATTTTCTTCGAATTAAAACGATTTTCTCACGGGGATCGACTTCGACTTCGTACTATCGAGATATTCGAATTAACGGCGTTCGAATTAGCGGGCTTCCACTTTGCTATATACACGAGCTAAAAAACGAGCGGAATTCAGTGGCGTCGAGTGAAATTTGGCAACGATGTGTTATGTCTATCTAAACCCACGTAACAGGTCGAATTCGAGGGCGTTCACCGAATACCCAATAGTTCGATATTTTAAATGCGTTTAAAAGGCGAAAGTACTACACGGAAAAAAAAGATTAGTGAAAATAACCATACGGATACCTGATTTTGGCACCTGCTAGATGTTATGGTAAACTTGACCAGAAGTATGGTACATTTTCCGATACTTTGAGTAAATTCGACATGCAATCAGGTAACATCACCTAGTACCTAGTCAAAACATAGTATATTTCTGGTTAACATTACCATAACGTCTAGCAGGTGCCAAAATCAGATATCCGTATGGTTATTTTCACCGTAGTTTTTTTCCGTGTACGTTGCGACATTGCACGCTACGCCACTAGCGGAATTAGGACTTTATCGGGACCTTCTTCGGCCGTTGAATACTTCGACAGGTATAGTAAAAAGAAAATAGTAAAAAGTGCGTATTATTAAATGAAAGACTCGTGCGATACTGCGATAGGGTATGGTGTGCGCAAAAAGAATTTGCTTGGCTCAGCGTTAGTAAAAATAATCACTATAAACTTGTGTTTGTTGGTGATCACCTGATTTTATAACGTAAGCTGGCAACCAACCGCGTCGTTGCTCTTTACCTAGTTCGTGGAAAAACGTCTTGGCGAGTAATGAGTAGTGTAGTGACGAAAAGTAAACGTAGTTTCTCACTTCTCACTGCGTCGCACAATGGTCTGAGAACATTAAAAACTGGTCAAAGATCAGAAAGTAAATTTCTCAAACATTTATTTTTAATAAACTTTCATGACCAATTTTAATAAGAAAAAAACAATTTTAACAAGTAATTAAAACCGAGAAATGTGAGTGAAAAGTTTTAAATAAAGCTTTTAAGGTCGAAAACAACGATTCTTGATTAATTTTTTTTACTGATTTTTTGCCACTTTTTTTTCAATCACAGACCATTGTGCTGCGGATCGAAACACGCCGGGTTTTACCAGACACGAAACATTTCTCTCTTTTTTTATTTTCTTTTATTTTCTCTATTTTCTTTTCATTCCTTTCTTTCTTGTCTTTTCTTCTTTCTTTTCTAATTATTTTTTTCTCTCTTTTTTTATTTTCTTTTATTTTCTTTTCATTCTTTTCTTTCTATTCTTTCTTGTCTTTTCTTTATTCTTTTCGAATTATTTTTTCCCCTCCTTTTTCCCTCCTTAATTTCTCTCTTTTCTCCTTTTTTCAACATTTTTTTTCTTTCTTGCGAATTTTCGAATAGGATTTAATTTTTTGAAAATGGGTCCAAATCTAACTTCGACGTTTGATAACTCGAATAGCTAAAAAAAAAAAAAAAAAAAATCGACATGCGGTCTGCGCCAAAATGCTCAGTTTTTTTTTTTTTTTTTTACCATCTTTCAATTTAGGTAGGTATCACAAGATAGGGGTTGCTATTTGAAAAAAAAAAAAAAAAAAAAAAAAAAAAACTGGAGCACCCCCACCTCCCAGGGAAGGGCCCAAAATGTTGACCCCCCAAGGAAGTTTTTATTTATCTAGGAACATTCCCAAAGTTTGGTTTTTTCATCGGCATACATCAAAAATTGGCGCAGCCGTTCCGGAACTTTCCACCCACCCTGTACATGAAGTTTATAATAGGTAGGTATACAGTTAAATACGCATTTTTTATCTAACTTGCCTCAATGGGGCTCTTGCAAACTACTGTTATTTGGAAGAGTTGATTCTTGCATAAAAACCTGTCAAAATGATTATGAGTACACTAAAAAATCACGAAGTTAGCTCTCAGAATTGTGCTTAATGGCGGGGAGACGCAGGTATAGGCATCGAGAGATTCCCATTTAAATTGAGACAAATCTCTGTTTCCGTAGAGAAAGTGACACAATAGGCAGGAAACTCCCATGATACCTGCGTTGAACCGCCACTACGAACTTGCCATTGCGGCAGTTATATGTGAGTTTATTACTAAATTTTAGACTTTTTTAGTGTGATTTCCGAGCTGTTAGCTGATTTTTACATCAGATGGGACTATTCATTTGCTCACAGCAAAAGTTTCCAAGAGCCCGATTTAGTATTCATCGCCTATTACCTTTAACCGATATCTGGAAAATTCCATATTCAAGCCAATGGGGCTATTGCACACTTTTGCTATAAGCGATTTAATAGTCGATTATGGCGTAAAAACCTCAAAAAATAACGATGGCGGCACTAAAAACTTCCAAAATCCACTCCTAAACTCAATAAACGCAGTTATTTGCGGGAGCGTAATGGTGGCCGAAGGCACTAACAATGGGAGATTCCCATCTAACAATACCGTAACTCCATCAAGAAGTGACCAATAAGAGACTACTTTCATTTGACACCGGTGTCACTCGGTGTTGCGGTACCATTCATCGGATGTGAATCATCACTCTGATGACTAATTACTCTGTGAATCATCCTTGTCAGCATAGAAAGAGTGACGAAATTAAGATAGGAATCTCCCATTGTTAGTGCCTTCGGCCACCATTACGCTCGCGCAAATAACTGCGTATATTGAGTTTAGGAGTGGATTTTGGAAGTTTTTAGTGCCGCCATCGTTATTTTTTGAGGTTTTTACGCCATAATCGACTATTAAATCGCGTATAGCAAAAGTGCGTGCAATAGCCCCATTGTACGCCGTCCATTCAACTAAACTCGCGCGATTCGACGAGCTAGCGTATGGCGTGAGCGTGCGAGCTATATCACTCCGTCTACGATGCGAAATAGATGCCGTGTCGCCAAATCGACTATTTTTAAGATACGAATCTGATTGCGTCAGAGTTGAATCAGAGGCATGGATTCGTTATGGTTCGAGTGGAGTCTTTTTCAGATGTGACCGTGTGACGCAGTATGCAGTCTGGCAACGTTGCACGATATCCGTTTCAATCACGGGGAAAGAAAAGACCAATAGAATTTACCAACTATGCATAGCTGATTTTGGAGTCAAATGGCAAGTATAGTAAATTTCGCCATCGTAAGGTAAATGCAACGTACCTAGTGGAAAATTAAGGTAACATGTTGGTACATTTTACTATGATTTTACACTTGCTTGTTGACTCTAAAATCAACTATGCAGATGGTAAATTCTACCAGTCTTTTTTTTTCCAGGATCCAAGCAAAAGCTCAAATCCTATACACTTTTCGAAGCACACTAAATAGTTCGATATTTTGCATGGGTTTCAATGGAACAAACATTGCCGGACCATGCGTGCAAATATCGAATGTAAAACGCAAAATATCGAATTCGAGGGTGTTCAATGCAATTGCACAGCCAATAATTCGATGATTATTATTTTTTTTTTTTTTTTTTTGGGGGGGGGGTACAAATGGCAAAAATTTAATGTTGCCACATGCACGTCGATTCACTGCCATATATAAACAAACAAGAAAATAAAATGAAGTGTGGACAGTACTACTATTATTAATGAAGGTTAATATAGTAGCTGCGGCCGGCCGTTGTAAATTCGTTACTCCATTTTTTGTTACTTTTTGACTGTTTTGTTTGCAAACGTAATGAGACCCCTCCCTCTCCCTAAAATCCAGGACATCGAATAGATATGCCTTAGTAAAAATATTCTATGAAATCTGTTCCAATTTTCCATGTGGACATGGAAATCACTATGTCCACATGGAAAATTGGAACAGAGTACATGGAACATATTTACAAGGGTGGGCTCTTGGCAATGGTTTTGGTAGGATATTTATGCGCATCGCGCAACTAATCGATGTGCCGCAGTCATAAAATACCATGCGCTGAAAAGATTTTGGAGATGCCGCTTCGTATTTTGCAGAAATTGTTATTCATTTATTTTCAATCCTTTTAAAAACAGAATCTAATCGATTTTGAAACAAAAATATTGAGACAGAACGGCTGTTTGACTCTTTAAAATCTGTATGTGTTTAAGTTCAACGATTCATTAAATGTATGGTTCATCATGCACTGAAAAAAAAAAAAAAAAAAAAAAAATGTTTTTTTTTTTTATTTTATTTTTTTATTTACTTCTTAAGTCAAAAGTGGCAGCAAAATAGTAAAAGTAAATCCAGCAAACCGGAAAGCTGAACCAACAAAATATTATTGTAATACAACATGAATTGTTAGATCAACAAAAATGTTGTGAATTTCACACAAATTGTTGATTTAAAAATCCAATGTGTCAGTTTAACAATATTATTTTGTTAACCCTTTAAGGACCAGGTTAATTCAGAAGAACACCACTCCTTCGTTTTTTATAGGGAAGGTAGTTAACTGTTCGTACCCGGAGGAGTTGGAATTGCCTATACGACGAATTGAAGGCACCTGGTTAAACCTTATCTTGTATGTGTTCTCGTCGATAATCACGTTAATCCGGAATAAAGACTGAAAAAATATAAAATAGACCAGAGGAAAAAAACGAGTATACTCGGGCTTGGACCATAAGGGGTTAATTTAGCACCCCGTTTAGTAAAATTAACTATTATACTATTTTCCGATCGCCACTTATTTTAACATTAGATTTTTAAAATCAACTGATTTTTTTTTTTTTTTCTTTTCTTTTCCTTTCAATAAGCTAAACTTGCTGAAAAAAACATCTTCAGCTGAAATATTCAATTATTCATATACGTTCAGTAACTTTAAACGTTTTAATGACGTTTAATCATAGTGGCGGCAGCGTGAGAAATCTGGCAACATTGTATCTTGTACATTTAAAGTCATGAAAAAGGTCGGAATATTGGGGCTGCACAGTGCACTCCCTCAAATCGATATTTTATAAGAGTATAAATGGACGAAATGCAACGTCGTCCGATTACACACGCCGGTCGCCGCCACTGTTTAATTATAACATTTTTCGACGTCGCGTCGGCGAAAAGTCCAGTTACTATATTACCACCCAACGAGCTATACATTTATCTAGAGTGGCACTTTAATGAGTAACCGGCGTAACCACCATGTGGGATTTTTAGGTTAGGTTTAAGCGAGTAATTATTTCATTTATTCCAATACATTTTGATGCGGCGACGACGTATCCGAAATCGAGCCATGTTCCAGCTTCTGTTCGTTGCATCATAAATGCATGGGTATAAATGGACAAAATTACTCGCTTAAACCTAACCTAAAAATCCCACATGGTTAAGTAGGCCTCTTTAACGACATAACTGTCCGCGAAACGCACCAAACATCAGTGTTCTTTTTAACTAAATTTTAATGTGTATTTCAATGAATTTTCTTGTTAATTACATTAGAAGTGTGCTAACCCACAGCATTTGGGACGCTGATTTCAAAAATGTTATCATTTTCTACTTATCTCGTCCCGATTTTACGCATATTCTTCTTTCATACATTTTTCGCGATAAAGTTTAAATTGTGGAAAATCTAGAATATTTCGATCATAACTAAGGCCAAATTCGAACTCGGCAGGTCAATTAACGTGGGCTCAGCCGCCAATCGCGCTAAAGGAGGTCTAATTTTATGAAAAAAAAACCCATGTTTGTGTCTAGGGAACCTTGTTTTGTGTACATTAGGGGCGGACACCTATGTCGTTAAAGCGTAAAAATCATGATGGTTACGCTGGTTACCCATTAAACTGTCATACTCTAGATAAATGTATAGCTCGTTATTGTTACCACCTATAAACATTATAAACCGCAATGCATGTAAAAGTGCTGGGACCGCGACTGAATTGTAGAGGGAATGACGTCATTCACGAGATCACAATTTCAGATGACGACGTTTCCTCAGTTAGTTCAATATACACGGAACGTATAGAGCATTATTGATGACACCACAGGTTTTAAATGCCCGTGCAACTGACCCAATACTGAGACAACAGACATGTCACACACTTGAGACAATCATAGCAGGAAATCGTTCAGTAACCGACAGAAACTACATTAATAAGTAGCAATAGAACGAAAGTCATAACGCTCGCCTATCATCAACGCACTAGGGGATCTAAACAGGTAATTCTCTGGCCATCGCGTTCAGAGAACGAATATCAAGATTATTAAGAAGTACTTAATGTCACATTAACTGAAAAACGAGTAAAAAATATCAAAGGGCAAATTCAAAAAGATTGTCTCAGTATGGAAAGTTCACTTAATAGTGAGCTACTCAAATACACTCCAATAAGCACACAGAGAAAAAAATCTTTTAGATTAAAAAAAAAAATATATATATATTTTTTAATTATATGACAATAAGACGTACTTTTAAACTAAAATTAATAGTTTTTTAAGTAAAAATAATTGTTTTTAAATTAAAAATAATTGTATTTAAATTGAGAACAATTGATTTTTAATTTGAAAATTCGGTATTTTGATCTAATGAAAAGTTTTTTTAATTTAACAAAACTTAAAGTTTCAATTTTAAAATACTTCTTTTTGTCATGTAATTCAAAAATGTTTCTTTTTAAATCTAAAACATTTTTTTTTTTTTTTTTCCTGTGCATGAAATCACACAATTATTCGTACTTTTCAACTGAGACAGTATTTCCGAATTTGCAATAAAGTGGTACTTACGACCTATCAATTTGTTGAGAAAATTCTGCTGAATCGATTTAAAGAAATTCCGACGGTATGATTCTGTTTTCTAGTTTTTCAGAAAAATTACCTTCAACAAAACCCCCGTTTTAATTTCCATAAAGCGAAAAAAAAGTTTGGACACACGTTCAAAGCCAATCAGAAGCCAGCTCGCGCTTCCGATCCCTTATCTGCATTGACCATGGCCAGAGGCGGCTCGTGCTGTTTGGCAACGATGTATTCGCTCCACTTGAATCTATGTTCAATAATCGAATGCAGGTGAAGCGCTGCTTCACTTTCGAATCGATTGTTTTACATGCAATCAAATGGAGGAATAACATTGTTGTCAAGTTGCACGAGCCGCTACTGGACCACGCACGCCTCCTATTCATTGACGACTCTTGTTTACTATTTGTAACACCCATAAGACTGCCACTCTAGCATGGGCGGATACAGGGAATAGTATTTCTCTCTCTCCTCCCATTTGAAAACGTGCGTTAGGAAAGGATAGAAGAGGGGGCCAAAGTCACGTGATGGCCCCCTCTGCTGTCCGTTTCTAACACATAAATTCAAATGGAGGGAGAGAGAGAGAAAGACAATTCCCTGTATACCCCCATGCACTTTAGATAAACATGTTGTACGAACTTAAGGCTGATTGTCCATGGTGCGTCGTTGAACGTGCAAAGTGCAGTATGGCACGCGTCGCAACGATTAGACTAGATCGACCGGCCGAGATCCTTCCTACATTGGAATCAGAATCGTGCCAACGACCCGAGTAGAGACTTGAGGTGTCTTCGCGAGTCAACTCCTAATTAGTACCGGTTTCAAACCGGCCGAGACCGACCCCCCTCATTACTCAAAAAGGCTTTAATAAATACGGTTCCAGCTCATCGTGACTCAAAAACGTCAGCGTCACCGAGTCATACACCCTAATTCCTAATTTAACAAAATTAGTACAGCAAGGCCAGCAAGAAATTCGAGGACTTGAAGAGGGGGGGGGAGAGAGAGAGAGAGAGAGAGAGAGAGAGAGAGAGAGAGAGAGAGAGAGAGAGAGAGAGAGAGGATGCGGGTTCCTACAGGGGAGAAGAATTAGTGAGTCTCCTTGCCCAACGCGCGTTGGGCCGTTCCCCTTTGCGTCCCCATATAAGAATATCTGGATCCTTCAGGACATTAATTGGAACGATAGAAATTACGAAAAAAATTGGAAACAACCAAATTTTTGGTGAAAGTTGTTCCCAGGGCCATGACTGAACCTTTTGGGGCCCCAGGGCAAGATAAAAATATGGGGGCACCTCTATTATTAAATAAGTTTAGTGGTAGTGTGGGACTGTGGGGGGCTTCCCACTAAAATAAAAAAAATTCGTCGGGGACCCCGGGGGGCTTGCCCTGGATCCCCAACGGTAGTTATACAGTCCTACAAAAGGTTCTACTTTTTCTTTTTTTATTGTGATTTTCGCGGTTTTTACATCAGATATAACTTTAGTCATTTACTTGTAACAAAACTTTGAAAGAACCCCATTGTGCTGATTGTGAGTGAATAATTTTTTTCCCTATCCTGATAATAATTGAATATACAGTAAAGTTTTTTGATAACTTTGCCGATGGCCGGCACGGTAGCGAAATACATGGAAAAGATACTCATCGAGCGCATATCCTTCCGCCGGAAATGCTGCGCCAACATTCAAACACTGACCAAACTCAATGGACAATTTTATTTACACGCTTACAATTTCCGTTTCTCGATAAACGACCTTGCAAAAATGGTTGGACGAAAATTGATATGATCTATACGGAGAACGAGGTGCCTGGTACGCACGGACTTCTGTGCTTCTCTTTAAATTTTATAATTTTATACATATAATCGAAAAAAGGACTGCTGTAGTAATTAAGCGTTAAAATTAATATTAAGATAAATCTACTTGGGGGGGAAAAAATGTAAATTTTTATTATTTTTCTTTAATACTTACGTATTTCAAATTAGTAATATGAACTGTGTAAAAATAGCCTCCTCCCGACGACAAAAGCCAGGGGGGAATATACCTACTGATTTATATTATATTTTGTTTGTACAGTCAGTTGTTTTGGGAAAACAAGAATAAAACAAGTTTTCTATTCAATATTCTATTCTATTCTACATATAATTGAGAGGTGGTTTTTATACACTATCTCCATGAATTGTGCGAAATGTCCAAAGTCGTTATCTGAGCTGGATTTTGCAAGAAATCCAATTTTCCAATTTAAAAGACTTTCGAGAAGTGGAAGCTCCTGCAATTTGACAAAATTGTTTTCCCTCAATTTGTACCCATGCACAAGATTCCCCTCTCAAAAGAATAGAGCCCGTGTTTCAGCGTCTCTCTTTATTTTTTTTATTTTTTCATTATTTTTTTATTTATTTTTTTTATCTTAACGCCCTGTATAGTAGGTATAGGTTACAGAAAAAACAGAAAACACCGCTATGGTAGCGCTGACAAAACCTTTGGTAGGAAAATGATTCAGCAAAAGACTTCAGTAGGGCCAACCAAAGACTTACTATACGCTTAACTAAAGGGATTTTCTGAATCTACTAAAGATTTGGTTGGCTAAACCAAAGTCTAAGGCTAATAATCCATTATCGCCGGACGGTCGGATTGGTTTTTTCGTTTTGAATCCATGATTTTCATTTGAAAATGTCGCCAACAGAAACAAAAACATTAAGTCCATGCGCGCGGCGTTTTTCAATGGAACCAAAGCTGTAGCAATCGATCAATATAGGTAACGACTTACCGAAACCGCTCGCGCTCGTGTACGACTTGAATGGATCGGAAATCTCATTAAAAATTCAAAACTTTATGATGAGTAAATATTGTGTGTCATCATTATAACTGCGCGCTGTACTTACACCGCAGTGGGCGTAATAAAAGCTGTGGAACCAGAAATGACGTTACAGTCGTCAGTTTGCGAAGCTGAAGGTCCGGTATAAAAAAAAATACAGGAAAGAACACTTCGTTACAGCGCTGATAAAACCTTTGGAGGAAAAATGGCCCAGCTAAAGACTTTAGTTGGGCCAATCAAAATCTTCGGTTCACCCGCAGCAAAACCTCTTTAGTTAGGAGAACAAATGAGTGCTGCCGTTTTGCGTATAATTAATTGCATTTTTCAATCCACCATGGGCGGATACAGGGAATTGTCTTTCTCTCTCTCCTCTCATTTAAAAACGTGCGTTAGAAAAGGACAGAAGAGGGGGCCAAAGTCACGTGATGGTCCCCTCTGCTATCCTTTTCTAACACATGAGTTCAAATGGAAGGAGAGAGAGAAAGAAAATTCCCTGTATCCGCCCTTGCAATCCACCGATGATTCTACCGGTTGAGAAAAGATTAAACAGTTCAGTTTAGTGCATGACTGTTCTACAAGAAAATACTGTGATCCGTAATCTTTTCTCAAGCGGTGGAGTCGTCGATTACTTTAAAAAACGTGTGGATATTTTAATTATTTAACGGCGATTGCACCGATCGAGAAAAGATTGCAGATCAGAGTATTTTCGTGCAGCGCAGTCATACACTGAACTGAAGTGCGTAATCTTTTCTCAACCGGTGGAGTCATCCGTGAATTCAAAAATGACATTAATTTCACGCGAAACGGCAGCTTTGGCACAAAACTTTATACCTGGTTAGCTCTTTTGAAGTCTTTTGCTGATTATGAGTCATTTTTCATTTTCCACGAAAGGTTTTGTCGGCGCTACCAAAGCGTTTTTTTCTGTTTTTTTTTTTTTTTTCTGAATAGTAGGTAGTGGATCTGCTCATTTTGTTGGGTTTAATCAAAAGTGTGATTACCATAGTTACTTTTAGTAATTAGTCATGCCTGTGTCTCCATTATATTAAAATGTTCTGCGAAACATCGTGTCTCATCAATATTCAACACAGCTGTACTTTCGCTACAGCGGGGAGCGACACTTTTTTTTAATTTAAAATTTTCATTTATTACTAATTTTAATTTTTTAAATTTAAAATTATATTAAGGCTTCTTGAAGTTTATGTGGCTTGAGTATGGCACATTTATTTGTATGTAAACTTTCGCGAAAATTATGGTTTTCAGTGCTCCCAAAGTGGGGCTCTCGCAAACCTTTGCTCAGATGAGTAGTCCAATCAGATGTAAAAACCAGCGAAAATCACACACAAAAAATCTAAAATTCAGTAATAAACTCACAAAACTGCTATGACGGCAAGATCGTAATGGCAGTTCAACGCAGGTATCATGGGAGATTCCTGTCTAATTTGTCACTTTCTCTACGGAAACACAGAGATACGTCTCAAATTAGATAGGAATCTCTCATGATATACCTGCGCTGCGTCTCTCCGCCATCATGATTCTGAGAGTGCATTTCGTGAATTTTTAGAGCACTCATCGTCATTTTTACATAGGTTTCTATGCAAGAATCAACTCTTCAATCTCCTGTAGCAAAATTTTGCAAGAGCCCCATTACTTTCGTTGTTTTTTTTTTTCTTCTTCTTCTTCTTCTTCTCCGAATCGATCCTTAAATTGCTTAAATCAAAAGCTTTCAACAGCCCCAAAAAGGTAAAATCGTATTTCGTCCATTTAAAATCGTTCAAAGAGGTCGAACAAATACATGGGGGGGGGGGCTGTTACGACGAACTTCCTCGAATCGATATATCACGAGGCTTTTAATGGGTCTGTTGCAAACTTTTGCTACAACAATTAAGAGTGTTTAATCTAATGTAAAATCACCTGAAAAGTCTATTGGTGGCATCAGAAAATCATAAAATGCAATAATAAAATCACAAGAGGCGTTTAATGAAATCCAATATGGCGGAGAAATATCGAGCAATCTGTGTGCATGCACCGTGAACATCCAAGGATGGCCAACTGTGACAACCTCACTGGAGGTAGAGGTTGAGTGTTTGTTTACGTTGTGATTGGTTGTGATGGATATTGTGAGGTTGGCTATCCTTGGATGTTCGTGGTGCATGCATACAAATTGCTCGATATTTCTCCGCCATCTTGGATTTCATTAAACGCCTCTTGTGCGTTTATTAGTGCATTTTATGACTTTCTGATGTCACCAATGGACTTTTCAGGCGATTTTACATTAGATTAAACACTCTTAATTGCTGTAGCAAAAGTTTGCAACAGACCCATTGAATCAAATGAACCACAATAGAATCCGAAACGAAACGATGAGAGAGCGTATTTACTTCGGCTGTTGGCGTGGAGCCGGCTCATAAGACGAAGCATCTCGTTCACGCCACAATAGTGTTGATAAGGCCCCGAGTTTTAACAGCACAGTTCGTAAATTCATTAAAAATATAAATTTGCCTTGAAAATTGATAAACCACGGTTAGAAATGCAAGGTGAAAGCCAAAAAGCCAATCTCAGCAATGTGAGAATTTAAATGCACAGGACTGCGGTGCCGCGCCGCGCCGCACTACGGTCTGAGATTGTCAAAAAGTTACTAAAATGGGGCTATTGCACACTTTTGCTATAAGCGATTTAATAGTCGATTATGGCGTAAAAACCTCAAGAAATAACGATGGCGGCACTAAAAACTTCCAAAATCCACCCCTAAACTCAATGAAAGCAGTTATTTGCGCGAGCGTAATGGTGGCCGAAGGCACTAACAATGGGAGATTCCTATCTTAATTTCGTCACTCTTTCTATGCTGACAAGGATGATTCACAGAGTAATTAGTCATCAGAGTGATGATCCACATCCGATGAATGGTACCGCAACACCAAGTAACACCGGTGTCAAATGAAAGTAGCCTCTTATTGGTCACTTCTTGATGGAGTTTCAGAATTGTTAGATGGGAATCTCCCATTGTTAGTGCCTTCGGCCACCATTACGCTCCCGCAAATAACTGCGTTTATTGAGTTTAGGAGTGGATTTTGGAAGTTCTTAGTGCCGCCATCGTTATTTTTGAGGTTTTTACGCCATAATCGACTATTAAATCGCTTATAGCAAAAGTGTGCAATAGCCCCATTCAGACAGAAAATTCCTCATCAATTTCTCATCTATGTATAAACTTTCAAGGCCGAATTTAATCACAAAGAACACTCTTAAAATTAATTTAAAACTAAAAATGTCACCGGAGAGTTTTATGTTAAAATTAAAAGGTTGAAAACTATGATTTTTGATTCTTTTTTTTTCAAAAATTTTTGGCCACTTGTTTTCGATCTCAGACCATAGTGCGCCGCTGATGCTGGATGATGAGAAGAAGTGACATTTTTATTCCTCTTTTCAGAAACCAAAATAATTTCAAACGCTCTGTTCCATCGATGAAATGTAATCTTTGTAATCTTCAAGACCTTTTTTTGATGAATTTCACTCTATTGGTCATTCGTCGAAACGGTAATCATCAAAACAGATCTACGTTCTGTGGCGTAGCGTCTACTTTGGCGGCGTAGCGTCTACTTTGGCAACGTCGCGTCGTACTGTGTCCATTTAAACCAATGAAAAAATCGAACTATCGGGTGCTCGGTGAACACTTTCGCATTCGACCTTTTACATGGCTTTAAATGGACACAACGCAACGTTGCCAAAATGCACGACACGTCACTGTTTTTATTTCACGAATGCAACAGTTTTGTCATGAACTACTACTAGCAAACGCAAAAGTTTTGACAGTCAAGATGCACACGTATAGCGGAGAATGTTGCTTAGATAACACGAAGATTCGCCATTTTACCTCGAATTCTCTCAAAACTCAACATTTTTGCGTTTGACAGTGCGTGTACGCGCGTTATCTAGGCACATAATTAAAGTTTCTCGCTAACATCACCGAACCTCAATTTTTAGCGGAAAACTCGGGTTATTCGTCCGTTCAGAGTTGCTTCCAAATTGGGCAGTTGCAACTGAAATGTTATGTTTTTTTATGAAGAAAATGAAAATACTTGATGAGCTGAGAACAAAAATGCCTTTGGTTTCCAATTAAGTCCCATAGTTCCGGAGATGAGTTTTTGGCCCAAAATACATTGTTTTAAATGGGAATTCCGCGTAGTGACGTCACTACGCACACGATTTTTTACAAATTTACTCGTGTGTATCTCCAAAACCGCGACACTTGGGAAAAAACCAAAGGCACCATTGTTCTCAGCTCATCCAGTACTATTATTTTCTTTATAAAAAACACAACATTTCGGACCCTTGCAACTGCCCCTGTTGCAAGCTGCAAGAAACCGCATTTGCTTTCGACGAATGACACTTCTTGTTCTCGATGATTGAGACCTTTGGCTGTTACGCAGGCCCGTAGCTATCTCGAGACTACGCAGGGAGGCGGGGGGGGGGCACTGTAAGGGGGAGAACCGGTACAAGATGAGGAGCTTGGAAAAATGTTATGCCATTTTTTTTGTTTTGTTTTTGTAACTCACTTTAATTAGGATGTGCTGTCCTCGCCACTTAGAAAGGGGGGGGGCAAAGGAGTTACGGCCATTATTTTGCCCCTTGAAAGCCCTGGGGGGTGATCACGGAGGATCGTTTCGTTTCGGTATCGTTATCGTTATCGTTTGCATTAAATCAAATGGGCTTGCTTCTGCGCAACTCGATCGCGCAGGTGATCCCCTCCTCACCTCTTCCTACTTCAAACGATCGAGTAAACGACAGCCTCCAACTCATCGCTTCCTTTCGACCGTTTCAATCGTTACGAGAGGCTCAAAACGATTCGATCAGTTGAGCCACCCATAAGGTTACACGTAAACGATAACGATAACGAAAACGAAACGAAACGATCCTCCGTGATCACCCCCCTGGGCTCATTCGGCCCCCCCATTATACGTTCGTGATCGTTATGAAACTGATTGGGAGTGGTCGGTCGTCCGTCGTCGCGGAAAAATGAAGTGTATAATAAAATGGAAAATGCACGATCTCCATCGGCGCGCGATACTGATGTAATTGCGCTAACTAGGTATATAACTCACACTCTCTCTCTCTCTCTTGCGACTGATAAAGGCGTTCATCATGCCATAGTTAGTTTGTCTGTTGAGCTTTGTTTTGTTTACTATTTTCCATTTCTGTCTTCGTTCTGCCGCCACGCCAACGACATTTATAGGCGGAAGTTTTGATGCAATTTTTTAGAGGCCTGAGATTTTATTTTAACTCCAATCATAACCACGGAATCCAGACTTTACACCCGAAGAGTGTTTACTTGACACGACACCTGCACTGAGTGTTCACTGCTGCCAAAGCTGCCGTTTCGCGTATAATTAATGACATTTTTCAATTCACCGATGACTCCACCGCATGGGCGCACCCAGGATTTCTGTACGGGGGGGGGGGGTTGCCATTTCATACGGGGGGGTCTGGGGGTCCTCCCCCGGAAAATGTTGACAATTTAGCTCTTTTTAGACGCAAAATTAGGCTACTTCTATTCAAAAACTATGTTAAATTAACTCTCGAGAAAAATGAGATTTTCCGAGACTATGCTGGTATTACGGAAATATCTTCATCATGCTGATATTACGGATATATCGTCATTATGCTGATAGAAAGACGGAGTCTTCAGAAAATCTAGATTTCAGAAGAAGATCAAGCGAAATTAACAATTAAGGACATTGCTGTCGGGAAAGATGTGTTCCTCCAAGGAAAACAATGGTTCATGACGTTGATACTTTTTTTGAACTCATTTCCTTTCCCATCTTTTCTTTTCCTCTCTTCCTCTTTTCCTCATTTTCTCTCCTCCTCTTTTCCTCATTTTTGCCTTTCCTTTTCTCCTTTTTTCCTTTCCTTTCCTCCTTCTTTTTCTTCCTATGTGGGAGGGGGGCTCGCCTCCCCCCTGGGTGCGCCCATGTTCCACCGGTTGAGAAAAGATTACAAAGTTTAGTTCAGAGTATGACTGTGCAGTACGAAAATACTCTCATCTGTAATCTTCTCTCGATCGGTGGAAACACCGTTAATTAATTAAAATATCCGCAAGTTTTTGAAAGTCATCGACGACTCCACCGGTTGAGAAAAGATTACAGATGCGAGTATTTTTTGTGCATTACAGACGTATACAGAACTGAACTGTGTAATCTTTTCTCGACCGGTGGAATCATCGGTGAATTGAAAAATACCATCAAGTATACACAAAACGGCAGCTCTGCACTGCTTACAAACCGTTTGTAATCGGAACAGAATGACACTTAAAATTTTAACTGTATGAGAATAAGATTGAGCACAAATCAACAACAACCTATAAAGTAATTAATTCTATTGGTATTTTGTTATCCTTGTTATTACTTTCGTACTTCATAAATTTAATGTATTAATTTATTTATGTATTTATTACCATGTATTATTACGTCTGTATTTAAAACTGTGTGGGTAGACCATCCCCCCCCTTGTTTCGTTTAATACCATGTGAACTAGGTTAGGTTAGGTTAGAATAAGAAACTTTGAAGAAAAAAGCCATAAAATAAAAGGAACGGGCAAAATGTAAAGAATTATAAATCAAAATTAAAACATTGACAAGAAACATAAAGCAATGGAAAAAATCTAATGCATTATCATCAAACTATAAAAAAAAAAAAAAAAAAAAAACTCTGGAAAAAGAAAAGGACAAACGCGCACTGCACAGCTCAAATAGGAATATGATCATGGTAGGCAAAAACTATGCCGACTAATCTGAACCCTATTGAAACAGACCCTTTCACACGTTATTGTGTTTGAGTTCATGAGAAAAATACCTGAATGAGTTTGAAAGTACCTCACTTGTTTCAGAGAAAATAATGCAATACTTTTTTGGGTTAGTGCCGAGAGTAGAAAATGGTTTTTTAGGAATTGGATTTACGTTACGAAATAAAGTCCCAAAACTGGACGGTTGTATTGTGCCTAAAAAACTAAAATAAAGATTTTACGTCTGCGGTAACTTTCGAGCGCAATACATCAGTACATTAAATAATTGACCTGATAGGCAAAAAACTACACGCTGTAGAGGACCAAGCTAAGAGGGATCTGATAGACACAAGAACTGTGCTAGACCCAAACCGCTTATTTTACAGACCTGCAGGTCACTGCAGGGTGACAGCAATACATTTAATCAATAATCATATCCAGTCAATGCTTTAAAAAAAAAAAGAAAAAAAGAGGGTCAAGATGGTTTTGAGATCAAGAGGGAACCTTTCAGATTTGATCTAGTTCAAACTAATACAATGAAAATGAACCAAGAGCTTCCAACCTATCTGCACCGACTCATCAAGATAAGAAATTTCCATTGTATTGAGAAGATTTGTGAGATAACGCCACTCATAAGAAGATCAATAGACCTTGCATATACTAGAGTCCCTTGATGGAAATGTTGTATAGGGAGTACCGACACGAGCTCAATGAGTTTTGATTGGTCGTTGGTTTTAGGCTCTCACGGAGTCGAGCAGGAGTCGACGACATCGAAGGCTCCACACGAAGGAGTCGATTCGTTGAGGAACACACGGGAACGGACCGGAATGCCGGCAAATCCGCCTGTCCACCACTGGTCCACTTTCGAACTTAACCTTCGAATTCGTTCAGGCGATCGACTAAATCGACTCCTGTCAAAATGCATAAAGCGTCGTGTCGGTACTCCCTATACAATATTTCCATCAAGGGACTCTAGCATATACTGCATGTGAGACAACCTAAGCTGCTGAATTTGTTATCTTAGACTTCTTGTACAAATCGGCTCCTTGGATTTGAACCAGGTAGGCCACCTGCAATGCGTGGATTATTGAGATAGGTAATGCAGGTTGCCTACCTGAACCAAAATCTACGGCCTGGACGGACATTCTCTTGCTGTACATGGAAAAAAAAATTTGGTTCATATGGAACACTGATGGTGTTCGGTTCCAGTAACCGAAGATTTCCGTTGTGAGTACCGATCTCCAGCTAGGAGTACCTAAGTCCTTCAGAGGAACAAAATGAGAGTCATACTATTAGTCACACTTACTGAAATTTCCAGCACTTTTAACTGAAGTTCGGTACTCACAACCGAAAACTTCGGTTACTGTTACCGAACACCTCCGTGTTCCATATGAGCCGAAGTTCAGTTCTCGTATACAAATTTTTTTCTCTGTGTACAAGATGGAACATTTAAAATGAGGTGCATTTTGAAAAGCAAAATCAAAGTAGAAGTATGCGTGTGAATATCTCAAAAGGTATCACAAAATAACTAAGTAAGCGTATGGATGAAGTACGTACCTTTCTTCTTGCGTGAAAACAGGAGGTCCCTTGTGTTTTGTGATTTCTTCATCCGTGTGAACACCAACAATTAAATAATCTCCTAGTGCTTTGGCCTGCCTGAGTGAGTTGGCATGACCGAAGTGAACCATGTCATAGCTGTGAGCCAATGAAAAGAAAAAAGTCACATTGTTAGAGACGGAACTTTCAAGAAAAAATTAGGCGCATTTACTTACTGACATAAGCAATGTTACATGCCCTAAATTTTGTTCCTTAGGAGCATTCCCGGAGGAGTAATTGACTTACTTGCTAAGCAGTGAAACTATCCCTCAAGAGTTTCTTGTTCGCCCCAAAGAAGTAATTTCACAAACAATAATTTAAGCCCTAAATGTAGCACACAAAAAAACCTAAAAAAATTAGGTAAGATGACAGAATAAGTGGGAATTCTAGTTCCCAACTTATTGAAAAAAGATGCCAGCTATTAAATTAACTTGCTACTTAGATCCGATTGTTGATGGCACCATTACTAAGGTAGAGTTCTAGTGTTCATCGGTTTGCAGCATCCGAACAGAAAGGATTACTTACATTATCCTGTGGTGCTGTATATCTATATATATTGAAAAGTACTGCTATGAATAATCTTTTCTGCACCGGGACAATAAAGGGATGAATCCTAAAACGCTACCTTAGCTAAGGAGGTCAGATTAAGTGATTGAAAGGCCTGCTTCGGAAAATACCATTCAAATCAGCTATGGTCACCTAAAAAAAAAAATCTGAAAACAGCTTTTCGAATTGAGTAATATCTGCATAGTACAGAGCATGAAACATTTGGCAAGATATCCCCTTCACACAAAGTCTGAACACGGCTTTTTGCATAGTTATCATCAGACTAATAAGGGCCATTAGCACCGTAAGCTACTTCTGTACCTGGCGCGAAAGATTCAGTCAACCAGAATCAAAATATAGTCATGAAGCTCTAGATGGTCTTGCCATAGATGAATGTTAACGTTCTTCGTTTCATTGATGCTTTTTTAGAAAAATCGTACACTTGAGGCAGTGGTCAAACATTCAATGCATCTGATTATACATTCCTCAGAATACCTTTTGAGAGCCTAGCCAGACTCAAGCTGCCGTGTTCTGAGCATCAGGATTTGACAAGTAGTGCTACTTGTCACTGCTCACTGCTGGTGTCCGAACCGCATCAAAATGCATTAGTGAATGCTCATCAATTAGTTTTGATACAGATCAGACATAAGCACTACTAATTGTCAAATGCTGACACTCGTAATATGGCAGCTCTATAACTTCTGATACTTTGCATGAAAAAAAGTCTACGGGCCCACTTTGCAGTCTCGGCTGACCTTTCAGCAGAAAGGTAACAATTATGAGATAGAAGAGTACCTTTCCCATAACTTTCTACAAAAGTGATAAGAGCACAGCATAGAAAAAAAGTCCAACTATCTTAACCAATGTAAAAACTTCCTAAATCATATTTTGATTCTTGCAATGTAGATAACAGATATAGTAAAGGATGTTTGTAAACAAGAATTTTAGGTTAGGAATGAATTTGAATCTTACGAACAGATACTTTCAAAAGTCAGAATAGATTCGAAAAGAGTAGGCCCGAAATGTTTTAAAACCAGGTATTTTACTAGTAGAAACGAACATAATACTTTTTCCAGTAATGATGTCTATCCATCGCCTTTGAGAGAAAAAATGCTGTTTTCTCATTGCAGGTCTACAGTATTCAGCCAAGAAGCAAAAGAAGCCTTGACCGCAAAATATGAGGCCATAATTCGAAGCTCAAAAGGTAGACGAAATATCTGACGATCGTAATATATCGCAAACAATGACACCATCACATTACTTACTTTACCAATAAAGACGACTATAAAACTTACCATCCATCGCACCAAACTCTGACAGGATTTTTTGACGTTTCGGACATTTCAAATGGGAAGGAGAGACTGGTAGAAATAAATACACTTGGATACACTTAAAAAACCACTAACAATAGTTTGAGACCGTGATAAGAAGGATTTGATACATTAATAATAACGATATGAGGAAATAATCTCAAGGGTGAAACGTAGTTTCATGTCACACTGACACACTCGTATTCTATGCTAAGGCCATGTGGAATCATTCACAACACGACGCAAGAGCGACTACAACAATATCGGCATTCGGCACTGGCAGTCTCTCGGGACTCGGTCGGTGTCGGGCGGTCAGGTGCGAGTCGGTGAACTGGTGAACTGAACTGACGGAAACTTATGGAATGGAATGGTCTGAATATGAAAAGAGGTGAGGGGGGGAGGGGGGGGATCAAAAATTTCTGTAACTGTGGCGCCGCCTGATTATTGAATAAAATTGTCGATAAGTCGATTCATCGACCAGACGTTGCGATGACGCACGTTGGATCAATATACGGAATTTTCCGGACATAATTCCATCATTTAAAAATAAAGAATACGAATCCAACGCTATCAACAAATGGCTCGCTCGTGAACTTGGAAAGGAATTCTCTTATTAATTGCGCAGCTTAAAATGAGTCAGACTACTTGGCTTTTTAAGAGGAAATGTCGACTCTAACAATAATAAAAGACAAATTTTTATGTCCAGAGAATTTCGTGTTCCGGTCCGGTGTGTGACGCGATCCAACATGTGTCGCGTCACTCGTGACAGATCGATACGGTTGCCAAATTGAATCAAAGCTGCGCCGGTTTTCAATGAATTTTGCAAAGATTACTTATACTTATGTATAATTATTATATTAGATTAATCTTTGGAATTTTGCGACAACTTGATTCATTCGATGAGAGATGACGATTACTTCGGTTGAATCGAATAATCGAATTTTTCCATTGACGCTAAACTGGGCGAGGTTATTTTGATAGTCTCTTGGAAAAAAAGAAAACACAAATGTCGCATGAGCCCCCCCCCCCCACAACGTAAAAATATAACAAGACAATTTCGAAACCGGCTCATTTTCATCAAACGCCCACTTCCGGGCTCTTTCCTTCAAGTAGGTATCCACTGACCTTACTTAAATTTATGTGAAAAATGTGTGCCGTTTTTGTTGGGCATATAATTTAAAGTTGGTTTAATCCCTCTGATCCACCACTTTCAACACCGCAAGGCCATAAGACCCCATTTTGATCCTGGATCCTGAATAACGAAACTTCTATCAAGATCAAGGGACTCTACATACATTATTTTGTAGAGCTCGTTTCAGAAATCAGAAGTGAAGACGCACCTAGACCATAATCTTTTGCAAATTTCCAATTTTTATTCCTATAAAGAAAGAAAAAAAAAAAAGAAAAAAAAAAAAAAAACTTGCCTCGGACATTAAACTTTTGATTTTAGCGTTATGTAAAGCCAACGCTCAAATTCATTTTTATTAATTTTCATACACGGTGCTTCGGCAGTCGGACGGCACCACTTTCGTCTTTCAGCTTGGTTTGTTTGAAACAAAGTGCCTTCAAATCGTCGTATATGCAACACCATCTCCCTCCTGTACGAATAGTTATCTCAAAAAGTCACCCAGGCGCCAGTGGTTGGTTTAGCATAAACGCAGTTTTGAAGGCACTTTTTGGATTTGAGGTTTCGTGATCTGACAATCCCATCAGTTCATTGCTACTGTGATCATGCTTGAAAATGTTCCCTGAAATTTAAAGATCTGTGTAAGAAATGTCCGCATTTTTAGCAGAATTTCAATTTTTTTCCACTGAACGCAGACCCCTTTTATACAATGAAAAAAAAAAACCTACATCTTTTTACTACAAATCATTCAAATGTTGGAGCAAGACAGAAGAAAAAGGGATCCATTTAACTATTTGGGTGGCTGATGATTGTTAGCGATTGTGTTCGGAGAGGAATTTAATAAAACGGATATAGGAATAGGGGGTATTTAAGCCATGTCAACGGTTAGTCAACAATCACAACCATGCACTCATTAGTAGAACACAGCAGCGACGATGTGACAAAAATCCATTAGCCCAGCAGCGAGGATGTGACAAAAATCCATTAGCCCATATGGGCGGCAGTCACGTAAATCCGGTCTTAATCGAAAAATCCGTTCGTCGTATTTAAGTTTTTTATTTATTTTTTCTACATGGGAATCGACAACCAGTGGTAGATCAATCGGTGGGGGGGGGGAGGCATTTGAGATGTCGACTTTTACGCATCGAAGTTCCAAGTCCAAGAGACATCGAAATTTCATCGATGCATCGAAACAAATTTTAACAAGTCAAAAATGAAAAATCATGACACTTTTTTATGCTTTTGAGATGGTTTTAGAGAAAGAAATGACCCTTCGATCTGTTATTAGTCGAAATATCGACCACTCTATCGACTTTCGATTCAGCTTGGGAAATGGAGTCGAACGCCCTCCGTGGTTTTCATATCTTTTGCAATGGGGCCGCTTCACTCATAGCAACACATGACCCATCACCAGAGATAACGAGTCGATCGCTCGCCCTCAAGGGTTTTCATATCTTTTGAAATGGGGACGTTTCACTTACCCATCACATGAGCAAAAAAGTAATGTCACCAAAACCCTGCTTAATTGCGACCCCTCTATCGATTCAGCTTAAGAAATGGAGTCGATCGCCCTCAAGGGTTTTCATATCTTTTGCAATGGGGCCGCTTCACTCATAGCAACACATGACCCATCACATGGGCAACAAGGTGATGTCGCAAAACCCCGCTTGCGACCCCTCTATCGATTTAGCTTGGGAAATGGAGTCGATCGCCCTCAAGGGTTTTCATGTATTTTGGAATGGGACCGTTTCACTCATAGCAACACTTGGTCCACAGATCCGGTTCTGCTTGAACTGGTTTTAACCGGTTCGCACTTCTGCGAACCGGTCGGGACCTAACTTTGTGAGTATATAAATGTATGTTTTCTCTGGTATAAATAGTGTACCTACTAATCACGTCAAAATCTAGGAAGGTGAGGGGAAATAAATCGTTTGAAAAAAAAAAAAAAATCAGAATGTGAGGAAATGACGAGAGGACAATCAAATTGGATGGAATTGGAGGAATGAAGAACGATTTTTGTTTTATTTTAACATTTAATCAAATAAGGTCTTGAAGCAGTGATGATTGAGGGGGGGGGGGGGGGTTCTCCCCCATGGAAAAATCATGTCTCGTGGTGGGCAATATCCGTCCACAGGTTACGGCTCATAGAAATTTTAAATGGGGTCTAATGGACGACTGTGCACCGGTGAAAAAGGAGAAAAAATTATAATCAAATAATCATCGTTCTTCGAGTAAACTTCGTCGAGATAGACGAGAAAGTCGACTTCGAGTAGACACCCAAAAGACAGCAAAAGATTATTGACAGTCTCTACTATCTCAATCTGGCTGACTGTCTGAGGCAGAACGATCTTTTTTGCTGGCTGTTTGGAACGAAGTTAAATTTGTAAACACATTTCTAACCTCGAAAAACACCCAAATATCAAATCTTCCCTGCCTACCTACTTCCTTTTTCGGCACTCTGCATTTTATACGATTAAATTTGTAATAATGACAGTCAGATGAGCCTTTCGGCTCTTTTTCTAACTGAATGATCTTTCTTTAATAAGCTTCGTGAATTATTTATTGTTTATTTAAGTTCCAAGAACTAAGAAACTACCCTATTCTGGACGATGGTAAGTTCTATTTATACTCAACCTAGACCTAGATTTCGTGGGAGTGCTCCCGGGATCAACCTATTTCAATGGGAATACCTCAATTTACGGCCTTCCTTTTCTTGCAAGGACTAAGCACCCTCTGTGCCTCTTCATTATTATCCTCTAAAAATTGACTGTAGTTGCACTTTAAAACTGTTGTAAAGTTCATGATATTGATCTGATTGGAACTACTTCATCCGTTGAAGACTCATTCTTGTTTTAGAATACTTCAGGCAGCAATTGATTTTTCCTTACAATATTGCAGTATCGGCTAGGAAACCTTAGCGTTCGTGAGGCAGCCAAAAAAAAAAATGAGCTTGGTATCAAGAGGTTTAAGCAGGAGGGAGGGGTTATGAGAATACCTCGATGAATGGAGGGGGATTTAGGAGTCCTTCGACAAGAAATGATGAAAAATGTAGGTTCAAACTGTGCAAACATGGAAAAAATTTGATTAATTTATAGGAAAGGTTCACGTTTCTTTAGCTTTTTTTTCCTTTCTTTCTCTGAAACAAATGAGGCACTGCCTCAACCCCTCAGAAAATAAAAGTTTTGAGTTGCCCGGCCGTGTCCGCGCGAAACGCATCCAAGCACACCTATTTCTATTCGTGCAAGTAAGTCGTATCTGTTTTATTTGGAAGGGCCGATAGACAGGGGGTTTTCCCGCTCTAGGATGTGAACTAACTTAATATTAGCTCTTACGAAGCTCCGCTCTTCAAACCCATGATCGATTATTTTTGTGTGTAATAGTGTAGAGTCTCATATATAAGGAAGTTTGCTTACCTCTGCTGTACTCACAAGAACGCAGCATCCATAAGGAAGAAGGATAAGTTACTAATAATCATTTCAATTTTTTTTCACCTACCTTCTGTTCCTTTTGAGAGGTTACCTACTACCAAGTATACTACCTAGTATCTATATTTATTCCTGTCAAAACTTTTTTCTGTGAGCAAATAAAATATATATTTACCTACTTATCGAAGAAAAATAATTTTTCTTTACGTTTTAAGGACTAAAGGTTTGCTTATGTGAAGATAATTTCATAGTGTGCAAAAAACATTTAAACACATGTATCCCATCTGCATTGTCATGATCTTCTCTTCAAATTGTAACTGAGAAATTTAAAGTACTGATCTTATTGTTAAATTGTGTTTGCAGGCTGTGTTGGGGGCACAAATTGTCATCACGTTGGTAATGGTGAGCGTCATTCAGAAAGTGGCGCCACATTTTTCATTCGCTCAATGGCTCCTATGCTCAAATAGGTTTGTATTTTTCCTGCATTCTCTTTTCGATTGCTTCCTCTCTACTCACACTCAGAATTATTTGCTTATCTATGATGACTGGATTTGGTTCCGGGAGCAATTGGTCCTAATTTTCCTCAATTACAGGTGTTATGTTTCAAAACTCCACTCTGTCATAAGTATCGTCATTTTGACCGTCTCAGTGTGCCCAGCAGAAAAATCCCTAATTTTTTAATATATTGTTAGAGAGCTGATTACAGTTCAGTTTTCTCCTTTGAATTTGTTATTTGACTACTAAAATGGGGTTATCAACTCGAAAATTGTCACCAAACTCCCTTTAATCTTTACTCAATTTTTGACATAATCGATGTTGTGAAAATGCAAAAAAAAATTATTCAAGTACCAGCCAAGGCGATTTTGGTGACCTTTTTTGAGTTGATACTTTACTCTTTTGCTGAAGTATCTTGAAAATTAATATACCATCAGAGCTGCGGTTTTTCATGTAATTAATGGAATTTTTCAATTCAGTGATGATTCCACCGGTCGAGAAAAGATTACACAGTTCAGTTCTGTGTACGACTGTAATGCACAAAAATGCTCCCATCTGTAATCTTTTCTCAATCGGTGGAGTCGTCAATAACTTTAAAAAACTTACGGGTATTCTAATCAATTAACGGAGCTTCCACCGATTGAGGAAGAATTACAGATCAGAGTGTTTTCGTGCATTTCAGTCATACACTAAACTGAACTGTGTAATCTTTTCTTAACCGGTAGAATCATCAGTGAATTGAAAATACAGATCAGAGTGTTTTCGTGCATTTCAGTCATACACTAAACTGAGCTGTGTAATCTTTTCTCAACCGGTGGAATCATCAGTGAATTGAAAAATGCCATTAGTTATATACAAAATGGCAGCTCTGGTAATATTGCCTGTCTTTTCATGAATGATATTCCTCTTTACCGTCTTAAGCATTCGTCATCTTTTCTTTCTCGCTTCCCCTTTGTTACGACTTTATGTAACAAATGAATAAACAAGGAAATTACCTCTTTTTGGATAAATAATAGTCCTTTTATTGATTAATAATAAGAGTTGGTCTCTTTTTAAGAACTGACTGATAAAAGTGATAGAGGATATATATTAAAAGAAAATTGTTTCTATAGAAACAATTTTTAACACCCTTTCACCAATTTCAAGTTTTTCATCATCCTTCTAGATTGGTCCGGTATCTTTATCCGACGAATGAAGAACTGAGGGCAGCTGCAGGTGTTCCTAAAGGGAGGGTCAAAGGTCAGAAGTCCGGCAAACATGGAGAAAACGGGAAAGTCTCTGATGACACTTTCAATATCCCTCGCAATATTGATATTCAGGTAGGTCGTTGGCTCCTCAAAATTGAAACTAATTGGAGTCTCTTGCACTCCGTGTTACGGCTCTCAAGTACTTTATTTCCACTTCCTTACCGTCCTCGGAAATTACAGTGAAAGAAAATAGGTTATTTTCTTGAAAAGCATGCAAAAGACGCAGGTAACAAATGACTTTGTTAGATAAGACAAGTCGATGCTTGAAAGTATGATTTTATTCTCTCTTATGAAACTTTTAAAAACGTTTCCTCCCAATTTTTTTACAGAAAATCTTATTGGTGGCGGGTCATGGATGCAATCCTTGATGTTTGTTCATATTTTATGCTTAATCATTCATTTCATTTTTTATTTCTAGCTCTTTTTGGTTTATTCAGGAATGGGGTTCTTGCAAACTTTTGCTACAGGGGATTGAAGAGTTGATTCTTGCGTTGAAACCTGTAAAAAATGATGATGAGTATACTTAAAAATCACGAAATTCACTCTTAAAATTGGGCTTAATGGTGAGAAGACACAGGTATCATGGGCGATTCCTATCTAATATGAGACGTATTTCTGTGTTTCCGTAGAGGAAGTGACAAATTAGACAATAATCTCCCATGATACCTGCAAAGTTCCGCCATTACAATCTTGCCGATGTAGCAGTTCTGTGAGTTTATTACAGAAGTTTAGACTTTTTAGTGTGATTTTCACTGGTTTTTACAACAGATTGGACTATTCATTTGCTCGCAGCAAAAGTTTGCAAGAGCCCCATTCATGTGTTCATTTATTTATTTGTTCTTTTTTTCTTTTTTTTTTTTCAAAAGCTTGAAACTGCCAAAGTTAGTCCGCAAGATGTCATTCACTTGCGATACTATACCGAGTATCAGTGGCTTGTGGATTTTGCTCTGTATTCTGGCATCGTCTATTTCTTCACTGAGGTATGAATTTTTCATTTCTTCTCCTCTTTTATCTTGATAATCAATATTATGCGAATAGTCCCTGTTTGTCGAGAGTTGAAACAAAAGGGTAGCCAAACGCTGATTGGTCATGAGTTTTAGACTCTACGGATGCAGCCATTGGCTGGGTTTTTGCATATTTGTTCATAAACGAAGAGGTCCGACGGTATTTCACGGATAAACAGCTTTCGCTCAAAGTTCGCTTTGAAGTCAAATTTTCAATCAATTAAGGCCTTCGAAAAATAATTAATCAGAAACCGGTATTCCATGAAAAAAACTGCCAATTTAACTCTTTCTACTCCGATGTTGGATTTCTGACAAAAGTCAGCATAAGGAAAAATAAATTAAATAAAAAAAAAAAAAAAAAAAAAATAAAGAAAAAAAACATACACAAAAATTCTCCAAAAAACAAGAAACAAAATTCTCATTGACAGATGTATCTGACATCGGAGTGAAAAGGGTTGAGAAATTAAGAAAACCTTATCTATGTCCATTACTCAATAGTAGATGGCCGTTGGTTGTTGTTTCGATAAATCCAGACAA
Source organism: Trialeurodes vaporariorum (assembly GCA_011764245.1). Lineage (NCBI taxonomy): Eukaryota > Metazoa > Arthropoda > Insecta > Hemiptera > Aleyrodidae > Trialeurodes > Trialeurodes vaporariorum. Next base: position 68,540,365 of record VMOF01000388.1, read on the forward strand.
AATTTGAGCTCAAAAATTGGACTCCCGTCGCAAGCTTTGTGCTGGGTCTCTATTTGTCTCTGATGTAAATTGATGAAAGAGATGACTCTACAACATGAATTTCAAGATGTCAGCTCAACCTGTAAGTTTTGTATCAAAGATAGTTGTTTGCTTTTCCAACTATTTAATCATAATTGTTGTTTTCTTTCTTTTCAGGTGTATGCAGCTTTATTTTCCCTGCAAGGAGAAATTAATCTAAGTATGCTATGGTGCCTCCTCTTCCAAGGTTTTGCACTGTATCCTTTTCAAGCTATTTGTAATTACTTAAATTTATCTCTTAACCCTTTAAATCCGGCACTATTACAAACCCCTCTCAGAAATTCATCATCAATCTCATTAAATAGAAGAGCTTTTCTTGTTTAGTTTCATGTGCATAGTGATTTTTTTAAAAATACATTTAATACCATATTAATTTGGTGGTACAAATTTGTATCGTCAGGATACAAATGGTTAATTGCTTCTCTATCAGACTGACGTGGAGAGTTTAAACTTGAGAGTTTGCGAGCCAAAATTGGCATTCGCTTCATTTTGCTGACTGTTGTCTTGCCTGGACAATAATTACATTTGATCGAGTTGAGAAACCAATCAAATTGAGATATCTAGTACATATTTACAAAGAAATAAGAAAAATTGGAGAATATAAAGTTTTAAAGAACTCACTCTAACTTTTGTGTGAGCCTCATCTAGGATTTATCAATCTAGTGCAAATTGAGAATTTTAAAAGTTTTGAAAGTTATCTAAAACTCATGCTCTTGTCATATACTGAATGTATTTTTCTAAGTCTCTCTCTTATTGGGGGTAATTCTAAGCATTTGAATCGCAATCGAATTGATTCGAGTTGGTGATTAGGAGCATCATAACCCTTAGGTGATAAAATTCTATTGAGAATGGGCTTAGATAGATTCTCTAATATTTACAGAGAAGAGAACTAATAGGTGCAATGGCTATCAGCATAATTCTATCTGAATTGTGTGACCTTGATTGTATCGCAATGAGACACCCTTGGTTAGCATCGGCAGGCGCGTAGTGGACGGGCTACCAGGCCTACCAAAGGTAGTGGGTGCAACTTCATAAGGGGCGCAAAAAAGCTGACAGAAAATTTTGGAAAAATACAGTTTTGAAAAATTGATTTGATTTTGAAAATTCGATCATCACGTGATCACATGTGTTCGGTTCAATTATTGGAATGTGGACAAAAATTGTTGTTGGAGTCTCTACAATAGCCTAGAAGCCTTCAAAAGCTTAAGTTTTGTCTCTACAACCCCAAAAAAATTGGTCATTACCGATGGTGAGATGAGACGGAAGGGAGGAGTGGGGGTGGGGTGAGGGACCATATTTTGGGGGCGCAAAAAAATCCTTGGTAGGGGGCGCCCGGCGCATCAAAGGGAGGCTACGCCACTGAGCATTGGTTGAATTTTGACTCAACATGATTATGATTTGTGCGCTCATTATAACCGAAATGATCTCTGTATTTCTTGTTTTTTTCCTTGACTCGATTCCTTATCATGCAGGAGAACGTTATTATCAATTACCATGCAGTATTTTCGAGGCACTGAATCCATCGGTGAACGATCGACGGTGATTGTCTCTGCATTTGCTTATCTTGTGATCAGCATGATGGTTTTAATAGTTGACGAATCTAAATTGGACAGTGGCTTGGATACAGCGTACAAAAGTTTCAATTCCTCCGCCTCGATATTTCTGGAAAATCAAGGACTTCAATCCGATGGACCTGCTTCCCAAATAATCTTGAAGTTTCTCATCGCTCTTTGGTGTGCGTTAATCGGATGCTTGTTTATTTTTCCTGGGTTGCGAGTTGCGCAGATGCATTGCGATGCATTAAAATATTATGAAGACCGACATATTTATCAAATGTTGCTTAACTTAAGTTTTGTCTCGCCTTGTTTTCTCCTGCTGTTTTGGATCAAACCAATATCGTCAGACTATCTCACCAAAAGAATATTTTCTGGAATGACAACACCTTTGTAAGTTTGTTAAACATTATCAGGTTTAGTAATTTTATATTTATAATGGAAAATGATTTTTCAGTTTCAACTTCTTTTTCATAAAAAACACAACATTTCAGAGCCTTGCAACTGCCCCATTGCTGAGAATACGGTTCCCAGATGATTTGTCCACAACCTTTGTCCAAAACTTTTTTGCCCAAAACTTCATTTATCCAGTTATATTTTCGTCCAAACGCTCTAATGTCCAATGAGCTACAATGTCCGTGAATAAAAAATCAAGGTTCAAAGAAATGCCCAAAGGTTCATATTTAATGGACAGAAATATTCCAGTACAATTTTTGTATTCTTGTTTTCTATAGAAATCTTAAAATAAATCTTCCTGTGATGATTGTGCATATTGTCTGTCTAATATTTCAATAAGTAACTGTTCAGATACATTTGCATACTGAACGCTCGAAAAATTCATTTGCCTCTCAGACTCTCCAAATTTTTGGACTTCACTTTATGGACTTAAAATCTCTGGACATTTTAATATTGGCCTTTTCTTCTTTTGGACGTTTCCTTCTCAGACCTAATTTTTTGGACTTTAATGTTTCGCACATTAATTTTTGGACTTCAAAGTTTTGGACGTACAAATTAGGATTTATCATCTGTGTATCGAGAATACAGCAAATAAAAGGCTTCTTTAGAAAATAATGAAGCATCATAAGTTTTTGATTCTAACTTTTTCATGTGTAGTTTCAGGATGTTTTTTGCTTCATTATTTGCTAAATTTTTTTTTTTTTTTGAGGTCCTTTGCTGCAAAAACAAGTAACAACACTTTTTCTGTCAAGTTTTCTTTTTGCTGGAATGACCATCTATTTCTAATCAAGTAGTATTTCAAATATACCTCTGCTTCTGTTCCATCATGAGTAAAAAAAAACTCTTTATGTTTTGTACCGAAATATGGTCGTAATTCATCGTTTATCACTATCAGTCCCGTTTAATTTGTTTCAGAATAAGCGTGGAATTGTTTGAAAGCATTCGACTTGCAGCTGTCACTTTAGTCATTCTTCACAGAATTTTTATTATGCCTCTTTTTTTGCAAGCCTATCTCAACCTCGCTTACCGCAAAGTTGAGGAGCAGAAGAAAGAAGTCGGAAAAATGTCAAACGTTGAATTTCAAAGAAAGGTTAGTAACTCAGCTTTTAGAGCTTGTCTCAGATGTAAGGCTGGTTTAGGCCTCTCTACTTTTCCAAAGAGTTTCTCTAAATCAGTGCTGCCGTTTTGCGTATAATTATTGACATTTTTCAATTCACCGGTGATTCCACCGGCTGAGAAAAGATTACAGAGACCAGTTCAGTGTATGACTGTAATGCACGAAAATACTCTGATTTGTAATCTTTTCTCAATGGGTGGGGAGTACTGTTAATTAATCAAATTAACTGCAAGTTTTTAAAAATCATCAACGACTCCTTTAGTTGAGAAAAGGTTACAGATGCGGGTATTTTTGTGCGTTACAGCCATACACTGAACTGAATTGTGTAATCTTTTCTTGGCCGGTGGAATCATCGGTGAATTGAAAAATGCCATTAATTATACGCAAAACGGCAGCTCTGCTCTAAATAGCCAGCGAGCTGATATTTGAAATCATCAGATAAGGCTGGCAGATTGGATGAATGAGGGGCTGCTATCGGTCGGTCCCTTTAATTTGTACATTTGTGTTCATTTCCTTTTCATTTCCTTTCCTTTTCCCTTCTTTCTTCTCAGTTTTTTTAAGCCCCTCTTCCCAAAAGTGAGGGTAGGCCTGAGCCCCCAAAAAGCCCCCCCCCCCCCACCTACGGACCGCCACTGAACCAAAATCATTATTCCAAACTCTATAGTTGCAACTGGTCTGATTTTATCGAGGAGCCAAAAGTCAAGCCCGTGCCACACCTAAGCGAACATGAACTTGAACGCGAACGCTATGAAAAAAATCCGCGCCATGTATTTCAATGCAAGTGGCCATACCAGAGCAAACGCGAACGTTTGCAGCCCACGCGACGCGTTCGCGAACAATTTTGCATTTCGCGAGGGATTCAAGGTGTTTCGTCATTGATAGGTGACTTCCTCTGACGTAATGGGTAGATATTGACCAATGAATGTCCGTTTATCGTTTAGGCTGTAAAAAACCATTTTTTTGTATTTTCTCTGTCATAATTCAGAGTCATAAGTATCAATATAAACAAAGTGACGCTCCACTTTTTTTTATTTAGGAATCAAGCAGGGGTGCAAAATGTTCCAAAACTTCGGAAGTTTCACACGATCCATGACTCATTTCCTCACAGGAGTTTAAAAAATTTCCGCACAAAAATTTGAAAGTGATGACTTTTTTTTTGCTTATTTTAACATTTCAACACCGTATGTTCGAAAAATGACCGATATTTTTCCATTTTTTACACTCTTTTCCTGGGAAATCCTTATTGCCATTATTTTAAAAAAAATTGGACAAATTTCCTCACTTTCCCAGAAACCTCCTCACCTTCACGCGATCCGCGGATCGCTAGATCGGGCACATTTTGCACTCCTAGAATCAATGACATAAATATCAGAAAAAATAAGAGAGGAGTTTTCTGATAGCTTTGACTATAAAATGTTCACGTATGGAAAAAATAACATAAACTACATGGATTACAAATTGACAAAAGCGGGAAGATGTTTCGTGCAGGATACGTAGTATCGCGTTGCGTTGCAAGGTATGCCACACCAGAGCGAACGCGAACCAGCGTTCGCGTTCGCTTATGCGTGGCACGGGCTTTAGTCAACAATCTACAATTTCAAGTAAAAGTTGTGTTTTTTTCTCTTTTTTTTCCAGATAGCAGCTGTATTCTACTACCTGGTTGTTGTAGCCTTGCAATACATCATACCTTTACTTATGTGCCTTTACTTTGCATTTATGTACAAGAGTCTGGGAGATTATTCGTGGCTCGGTGCTCATTCCTTGAGCGATAAGGAGTGTCCTGTTGCCGCGACGCCACCTCCTGTACCGTCCGAAGAGAGCGATTCAATGCTTCAGTCTGCTCAGCAGTTCTCCCTCACCATCAATTCTTTGAAGGAGGTAACTTTGCTTCTTCTTACTCCTCGTTAACTTATAGAGTTATTTTGCTGACATAGTTGCCAGATTAGAAGGGACATTTATTAGATTTTGTATTGAGTTTATGCGAGATGTGGCTATTCATCGCCACCATCTGGCATTTTTGACTGCTGACACAATTTCAATGGGGCTCTTGCAAACTTTTGCTGTGAGCAAGTGAGCAGTAAAATGTAATGTTAGAATCAGTGAAAATCACAAAAATCATGCCACGGATGTCTAAAATTCAGTAATAAACTCACAAAACTGCTATAATGGCAAGATCGTAATGGCGGTTTAACGCAGGTATCATAGGAGATTCCCATCTAATTTGTCACTTCTCTACGGAAACACAGAGATATGTCTCAATTTGGATAGGAATCTCCCATGATACCTGCGTTGAATCGCCACTGAGCCTGACAGTGGCGGATCCAGAAAACTTTTCTGGGGTGGAGGGCACACCTGTGAAATTTTGAAATTTGAAGCGTTGGTGGAAGCAATTTTGGGCTATTTTCTGTAAAAAAAAGGTAAAATTTGAGGCTTCTGGGGGGGGGGGGGGGAGGGCATGTGCCCCCCCCCCTCGGGAATTTTGCCGGGAATCACTTTTAAGACAAAATGTGTATCAGCCCAAGTTTATGTTGGACGATTTTGTATAGTGGATCACGAATATTTAGGCTGATTATTCATTATTTTGTCGTATTTTTGCGTAGTTATAATACTGTGTAGTAACAGATTTGATTCTATAATTTCAGGTACTAACAGCGGAAGTTTACCGCGGTCTCTTCGGATTTGCAACTTGGTGGAGTATTTTTGCGCTTTTCGCGTCTTCCTGTTTAGGTTTAATTTATCAAACATATTTTGTAAGAGTAATTTAATATCTGTTGTTTTTTAAATTTGTACATTACTGGTACCAATATTTTTTAACGGTAAAAGGTGGTTATGTCCGGACCGAAATGTCCAATGTATAAAAGAGCCTGATGCAGAAATGTCCTGGAAAAACTGTCCAACAGTGCGTAAAGTCCAATACCTTTAATGTCCAATAGTACAAAAATTCCAATAACAAATTAAGTCCACAACCCAATAAGTCCAACTTTTGTAACTCAGTTGTTTACAGAAATGTCCACTTTCTGCAGATGTATCGATTGGCGTGCTGCTGGTTTCAACCAAAGACATGTTTGATGTATTTTCCTATTTTTCTTTGAAACTGATTGGCTTTTTAATCGTCTAAATATTGCTTTATTCACCGCATTGTGATGCCAAAAAGTATATGATATACAGGTACCGGACGAAACAGGCTCGGATGGTTTTACCAATCAAACTTCATTACATAAGGACTTCATTTACAAATGGACATTTCTGCAAAGGACACTACAGTAAATATTGGGCATTTTTATACCCTGGATATTTTCTTTAGGATGTATCCATCAACAAACTTTTTACCATTGTTTGACTCTAGTCACGTAGTTTTATCGACTTTGCTCAGGCACCAGCTTTTTTTACCACACGCCACAAATCTTACGATGACCAAAGCACAAATGTTTCAGCTCTTTGGCTTCTTCGTATTCTTGAGAATAATTCAGGAAAACTCAAAAAATTAGGAAGTGTCGGATTCTCACCAAGAAGAGTCGAGTTTTTTTTGCACAAACATTCAAGCACGCTCCAAGCATTTTGGTCTTTTTGACAGTTCTTGCCTTTGCCCATCACCATGCAGAATCCTCTATGGTTGCAGGAATGTTAATTACATCACGGTCTCTTTTGAAGTGTCCATAAAATTATTAGATGCTCCAATGGGGCTATTACAAACTGTAGCCGCAATCTATTCAAGGGTTGATACAGTTGTAAATAATTTCAAAATCCACTCTTAAACTAGTAAATTGTTTTGATAAGCGCAATTATAATGGTGACACTGCGCACACTAATCAGGGAAGATTCTTAACTGAAATTATTGTCTCACTATCGAGATGTAGCCAACAAGAGACAACTCTCCTTTGGCGCGTACCTATGTCACAGTACCTACGATTAGTTGGCTGTGAATCGCTACTCTGGTGGCTAGTTACTTTTCAAATCTTCCTTCTGAGCGTAGAAAGACTGATCAAATCAAGATAGGAATCTCCCACGAGATAAAAGAGTAGCATTGCAAGGAGTCTGTTTCTTGAAACAAATGAAAAATTGTTTGATTGTTGAAATGTTTCAACGGCCATTGACCATTGTTACCTTTTTTGGTTTTTGGTTATAAATATGAGGGCAGGGTATTTTTTTTTTTTTTGTCAATCCCCTTGTTACGTTACTGGATTTAATAAGAGGGAGATTGCATTTCTGTTTGGAGATCCCAATTTGTTATTCCATAGCAGTGGTGGCTCATGGTATTTGGCAACCATGTTTCTTGCCATTTGATTCTATGCAAAAGTATCGATTTCTTAGGGATTTGGTGAATCCTTTCAAGATCGATTATTTTGCGTTGGTTAAATGGAGAGAATCTGTTCCTGCCACATTGCACAAGCCACCACTGTTCTATAATCTTTTTTTATAAAAGCATTTGGCCGCCACTGTTCTATAGTCTTTTTTTTTTTATAAAAGCATTTGATGTGAGTAATGTTGTGATGGACTGAAATTCGAGTTTATCCAATTACGTTTTGAAGACATTTTACTGAACTTTAGATATAAGTTGTGTTTGACATTTGCTGCGCTATAAGACTTTTCAATCCTCCATTTGCCGTTTTATCCAAAACAGCTAACAAGACAAATTACTTATTATTTATTCAAGTAAATCCAACATGCATTTTATTGAAAATTAAAGAAATAATTGGTAAAATAATTATGTATACTGTCTTTTACCTGATGAAATATTGTATGCACCATTTTCAGTTTCTCTGCTGACATAAACTGTGTTCATGCCCTATTCTATTGCATATTCGTCCCTGTTTTTTTATGGCTCTCTTTGAAATGCGAGCATCTTTTGCAAGACAAAAATGGCTTATCCCATGCAGGTATTGCTGCACCAACCCAAAGAAGGTGTCAGCATAAGACTTATTCTCCCACCATATTTTCAAACCATTTTTAATTCAACGGGCTATAGGGTCAGTGTGCTAGCATAGCTAGGACAAAAACCCCTGGACACATTATGCAATAAGCAACACATAAGATACATTTTGAGCTCATTTCTCAGGTGTATTGTATATTTCATACCCCATGCCAGTATTTTTGTCCCAGCTGAAAAACTTGGCTGGCTAACCATTGAGTTTGTGGTTTTCTTGTGAGTAACAAAGCACACTTAGCTCTCAAGTTGGTTTCAACATGCACTGCATCACATTAAAAAAACAGAATTGGGCTGGGTACCGAAATGCTCTGACTGATATCAGACACCTTCCCTTCCTTTTTGGTTGCAAAATTAAGAATTTTTCGATGACTTCACGGATGGTTTGGGTGAGGCACCCAGGAAGTGATGAATTCCCTCCTTTCTGTTCAGGAAATCTAGAATCTTTAGGTGACTTCAATCGTTCGGTCGTAGCACCGAGAAAGAAATTGTGTTTGATGTTTGCGTGAATCATCCGGGTACCAGTACCATGTTCAGATATTTTTTTCAGTGTACACACAGAAAAACCTGGCTAAGCTAGTAACCTATCTGGACAGAAAAAAAATTCCAGTGGAGGCAGATTTTTCATAGTAAGTACTTTGTACTTGACTGGGGAAATGCTTACGGTAATTCTTCAGCGTTTAGTGCTGATTTCTGCCACCAGAGCACTACCGTTTGATCAATGTCAAATTACAGGCAGAAAGTAATTTATATTTAAGAAAACGGAGCGTTTTATCAGATGATTTTCTGAAGAACGTCTCTGCAAAATATCTTGTCAATAACTTCAACAATAAAGCTGAAAGTACCAAAAAATGGAATATCGAAAATCGATTCTCGTGTCGAAATGTGATATTTCATTTTTTGGTACTTCCAGCTTTATTTTCAAAGTTATTGACGAGATATTTTGCGGAGACGTTCGTCAGATGATTATTTAGTAACTGATGCTCCGTTTTCTTCAATTTAAATTACTTTTGGCCTGTAATTTTACATTAATTCAATGGTGCGCTCTAGTGGCAGAAATCGGCACTAAACGCTGAAAAATCACCTTAAAGCCTTGTTAATGAAATCAATTTTATGTCCACTAACATATTTATGCATTTTGAACTTTTTTATCAAATTTTAGATGTGTACATTCTTTGAATGCCAACTATGACTCCCTCCGCTCTTTTTACCCTAGATTTCAGGTTTTTTTCTGTTCAACTTGATAAGGTGAAAACCTTTGGCAGATCTTGCAAGGTTTTAGTTTAGTCAGTTATACTGAATCTCTCGTACATTGAGTACTTTGATGTGTGTATGATTTAAGAAACATTTACAGTGTCATCTGATACTGTAGACCAGTGCCTAATGGCATGCTACCTTCAAAGAAAAAATGTCATTTGAAGTACTCATCAGTGCTGAATGACCGAAACAATTCGTAAGTTTCAACAAACTTTGTAAACCTTGTAGATAATAATCTTACTTTTTAGTTATGATATTTTAATGTAATGAGTATTGTTGACAAATTTACTTCATTTTTGGTCTCTTTAATTTAAAAAGTATTTTTTCTTCGTGAATTGTTTCCTTGTCTAGGGTTTTTAAATTGAAATCTCAATGTATTACTGTTTAAAATAAAATTTTTATCCAGATCTGTTCTCCTCAAGAAGTTTTGTGAGCTGTCAATATTTTCTTAGTACCTATTTCAAAGAGTAGCTGAACTGAGATACCAATCAGCGTTGTAACCCCAAAACATGGGCACACGCCCCCCTGGGGGGGGGGGGGGGCAAGGTCCCCTCATAGCAATAAAACAAAGGAGGAAAGGAAAGGGAAAAAGGAGGAAAAGAGAAGAGAGTCACAATGGGACAGTCCCAGTCCTGTCTAATGGGGATCTTACAAACTTTTGCTGTGAGCAAATAAATAGTCTAATCTGATGTATCAGGAAAGTCATACTAAGGAAGTCTAGAATTCAGCAAAAAACTCTCATAACTGCTGTAACGGCAAGATGGTAATGGCGGTTCAACAAAGGTATCATGGGAGGTTCCTGTCTAATATGTCACTTTCTCTACAAAAACACAGAGATGCGTCTCTCAATTTAGACAGGAATCTCTCATGATGCCTCTATCCGCCATTAGCCCCGATTCCGAGAGTGAATTTCGTGATTTTTTCGCGTACTCGTCATTTTTACAGGTTTTTATGCAAGAATCACTCTTCAATCCGTGTAGCAAAAGTTTGCAAGAGCCCCATTGCAGCTTCCTCTACGATGAATCACTTTTCTCAGCATAGAAAGTTACGATTTTATGGTATTCTCCCATAGTATAGGTAATGTTTGGGGTTAAGGAGAAAGGAGAGTTTAAAAAAAAAAAAAAAAAAATCATAAAATTTCAAAAGTTTTCCACGAAAGAGGCAGGCGAGACCCATAGGTGAAAAAAGTGAAGTAAGTAAGTAATTATGTTTATAAATTTGATTCTTCCGTTGGCAGTTTTCGATAATCATTCACGGAATTCGGGATTGCTGCGCCGGCCGAGTAGGTGCGATGCTACTTTGCGTACACCTACACTACCCGTACAACAAGTATCTCGAATTGTATGTCACGTAAATTGAAGGCGCTCTTTCAATTCGTTCGATTTGTTTTAACTTCGTTTTAAATAAATTACAGATTTCATCACTATAGTTTGATTCCCTTTAAATTTCTACGTAAAGATCAGTAGTAACAATATAGATGGCCTTCAATTATGTCTCGTCATGGAATCCTGCTCTTTGGGAGTAGAATTCACGACATCAATGGAGCAGTTGCAAGGGTCTGAAATGCCGTGTTCTACATAAAGAAAATGAAAGTACTTGATGAGCTGAAAACAAAGATGCCTTGGTTTCTAATTAAGTTCTATTGTTCTGGAGATGAGATTTAAGCCCATAATTCATTGTTTTAAATGGGAATTCCGCGTAATGACGTCACTATGCACACGATTTTTTTACATCTTTACACGTGTATATCTTCAAAACCGGAACACTTAGGAAAAACCCAAAGGCACCATTGAGCTAAGCTCATCAAGTACTTCATTTTCTTCCCAAAAAACACAGAATTTCAGATCCTTGCAACTTCCATATTCCACAGTTATAGACTTGTAAGGGTTCATGGGAAAAATGAACCATTCATGATTCGTTTTTATCGCTTATATCAGTGTGCTGGACAATTGATATGTGGCAAGAAAGCATGAGTTCGCAAAAGAAGGAGCTGCCTCTACCAGAATATTATAATGGTAAAGTTGATCTCTGAACAAACCACGTATAACTTATTTTTTTCTTTCTTTTATTTTGCCTCAGCGGAGTATAATTTTACCCGCGTGTGTGTTGATTTACAAGAGTAGAGTATGCCCTTTCTAATGACGCTTAGTTTTTTACAAATCGGAACGTTAGAATTAAAAATGCACGTACTTAATCGAACTTCAAAATGCTAAAATGCGTTTTAATAAAAATAGCGTTTTTAATCATATGTGGTTTCTTGTAATGTATGACTCAATTTACGTAATACCTATAAAAAGGTAAGCACCACCATAGGCGCGCGTGTGTTGAAAAAATCCCAAGAAGGAGCGGGGGGGGGGGAATTTTAACTGTTGCCAATTTTTGACACTTTCAGGTAGTTAGTCCCTTTACCCCAATATATTTTGGCTTGTTACAGAGATTGTGGGGGGGGGTCCCCCTTCTTTTTACTCCTGTGTTAGGTCATGGGCGTCATTTCAAGTTCGGCTTGGGGGGGGGGGGGGGGGGGGAAAAAATCTTATGACTTTTTTTGTTTGTTTTTGCTCAGCATTATAATTTTCGGCTTGGAGGGGCAAAAAATCGGATAACCTTTTTTTTTTTTTTTCTTCTTCTTTTTTTTTGCTCATCAATATAATTTTAGAGCCAAAGAGCCGTCTTTTGGGGGCAATAATCGGATGACCTTTTTTTTTTTTGCTCATCAATATAATTCGTGCCAGTTTTTGAGCCTGACTTCAAATCCTTGGGGGGGGGGCAATTGCCCCCCCCAGCCCCCCCTAAATGACGCCCATGTGTTAGGTAGACAGACCTGGAGTAAATCTATCCCGGTACCTCAACAACAATCGATTATTTTACATGTATTCAAATGGAGGAAAAACGTCGCTGCCAAATTGCACGCCCCCCCCCCCCCCCCATTGCTACACCCATCGACTAATTTCGTGATTTACTCATTACCTAATCCTTCACTTAACAGAAGACAAAATAATGAACCAGCTGGATTAAAGGTAACATAAGGTACCAAAAAAAAAAAAAAAAAAACCAAAAAATTATATTTGAAGCTTTAAAAAAATACGAAACGAAGAAAATAAATGAGGATGTACCTACTTATTTATCACATTTTGACATCTCAAGAACGAAGAGATTCGCCATTTCATTTTTCCACACATCAGATATAGAGGCGCGCGGTAAATAAAAAAAGGGGAAGAGTTTTTTAGTGTGTCATTCATTTGGACAAGATCTTGATCAAAGCGCAGATTTTATTAAAAAAGAAAAAAATGTAATAATAATGATAATAAAAAAATTAAAGGGGGAGAAAGGATATGTAACGACAAAAAATTATGAGAGTAATAATGTAACAGCACAAAAATAAATAAAAAGAAGGTTTCATATTAAACGGAAGGGTCAATGAGGCTCATTTAACTCTGGTGCGCAGTCACAGATAACATCAATCCTGAGTGTGGGGTGGCCCTAATTAGACTCGCGCCATTCATCTCTAAAGGGTGCTTCTGTATGAATTGTTAACCTTAAAAAAGGAACAGAAAAATATACCCATCCTCTAGCCCTTTACCGGCTACCCCCCCTCTCCCCTCCCTCCTTCTCTCTCTCCCACTCTATCTCTCTCTTTTAATTCCCTATAGTTTGTACTTACTTATCTTTTTTTCTCTATTCTCAACATAAGAAAACCATCACTCTCTATACCTGGGCACTCCCGCACATTTTTTCCCTCTTTTTTTCAGATCAAAAAATGATACTGATTCAGACTCTGAAATGTACAGATTTGGAATTTAGGATCAAAATGATTAAGATGGAACATGGGATATATTTCATTGAAGCTGCTAAAGAGATGATTCATCACAAAGGTATAGGTACCTATACCGGAGAAAAAAAAACATCAAGATTAAAAGATCAAGAGTTACCACCTGCACTTTGGTCCTTTAGGAATGATGCAGATTTGATTTGAAGGGAAAAGGGGAAAAAAGAACGATAGTAATGATAATAATGTATTTTATTCGTTCGATGCATTTTGCCATAAAAAATACGTCAAATACAATTTTAAGATAATAACAAGAAACTCAAGGGGAAAAAACGCAGCATGTAAGTAAAACATACAAAACTAACTTGGGATTATTAATTTACTTATTTTTACTTTACGCCTAAAAATGCCAAATTATAACTATTTTTTAAGAGAAAAATCAGACCTGGTTCATTCTCCATTGTTTGCCAAGAAAATTGTACTTTTCAAATTTGAGAAAATCTTAAAGGGGTACTTTTTTAATAGTCATCCTGTATTAAAAAAATAAAAAGAGTCGGTACTGTGCAAGGATTTTATTCGGCTATGCGTACCTACCGCAATCATCAGGAAAATATGCTAAAGTAGTGGCGGCGGCTCGTGCATAATATTGCAATACAGTGCTTTTCCTCCATTTAACTCAATGTAAAACAATCGAATGCTGGTGAAGCACTGTCGAATCGATTGTTTAACATAGGATTAAATGGAGGAAAAACACAGTTGCCCAATAGCACGAGCCGCCAATACAGTGAGTGAGTCGGGGGGGCTTATAAGTCCGTGTATTTGTAAATCGACTGACATTTATTGGAATACAAGATGGATTCAGCCAATTTTGATCACATAACTAAAATGATGAATTTAATTCTGAGCTTTAAAGAAAGCGTATGCTCTGAGAAAAGCTAGCCACTTTGTTTTTTCAAAACTACTAACAATAAGAATTTTGGAGGGCCTTGATTGAAGACGCTTGGTGATGACTTAAAAACGCCTGCAAAGATACGGATATGCAAAACAAGACGCATGAACCGTACTCTGAAAGAAAACAAAACTGTCACATTTATCGGGCCGTGCGTTGCTGTAGATGATCACCGCATGGCCCGATTATAAATGTATCGCAC
>VMOF01000388.1:68559666-68592166 GCA_011764245.1 Trialeurodes vaporariorum
TTTTAAAATATTACCCTCAGGGCCTCAGGTGCATTTTCAAGAGAGGTCAGATCGTTTTTGGCTCAGTTTAACGTCACCAATCGTTCGATTTGATCGATTTTATTACAAATTATGTCCAGCGAAGCATGACATAAAAGCTCATAATCGAAGGCGTTTCGACCATTTGTCACCCTCAAAGTAGCCCATTTTAGGGCCCTCCTCAAGAGTTATTATTGCGGCACTCGCTCTTGAAGAAAAAGAAGAAGAAAATGAAAAATAAGAAGGAGGAGGACGAAGGAGGAGGCGAAAGGGATTAATAAAGAGTATCCTCACACTCACTCGATTATATTTAAATACGGCCGATAACACTCGTTAGCTATCGATTAGAGCAGATCAGAGAGAAGGCAAGGAGGCTCTCTCTCTCTCTCTCTCTCTCTCTCTCTCTCTCTGCCTATTGGGCCGCATGGGTTAGAAAAGGATGGATAGAAGGACCGTCACGTGACTTTAGCTCCTGTTTCTATCCTTTTCTAACACATGCGTTCAAATGGGCGAAGAGAAAGAAAGACACATTCAGTAGAGTAGACAATTTTATACGGAGGTAGGCACATTGTTGACAAGGAATAGCACTTACAAAAGGAACCAAGGTTTATGAATGAGGAACCAATGAAAAGAGGAAGGAATGAGAAACATGCGATAAGTTTTCCTTCCAGATCCTCAATCCGCGAGTGATTTGTCCTAAATTAATAACGCCCCATTAGCCACCGACTATAACAGATACACGGCTAACTCTGTTGACCTCGCGTGGAGAGAAAAACTGCAAGGTCACTTTATCATTCATCTGTTTTCTACAATCTGGAAGATTCTGCTCCTGAAGAGCACGAATTATTCAAAAAAATCCCTTTTCTACACCTCCTTTGCTCCAGATTACCTATTCTATATTCTTTCAAGCACAAAAGGAGGCCGGTCTGTTGCGCTTGTATGCGTGTTTGAAGATATGCGACTTGGATTTTTTTTTTTTTCCTAGCCATAGCTAGGAATTTGTATATTTCTCTCTCTTTTGATCATTTGTGCTAATGTGTTAGAAAAGGATGCAGATAGGGACAGTCACGTGACTTCAGCCCCTATTTCTGTCCTTTTCTAACGTATGCAGTGCAATGGATAAAGAGAGAGAAAGGCTGATTCTTGGCTACGGTTACGGGCCCTCACACCTTTCTTTCCCTCCCTCTGCGTGGCCGAGTTAACTTTTCTTCGATATTGGACCGTATCAAGAATCGAAGCTATAGTATTCGAGAGTATCTCTCGGTTCATTCATTCATTCAAGGAGTACTTCATTCATTCCCTGAGAGTTCATTCATAGACTCGATGGGCGCGGTAAACGTCAGCAGCGCGGCGTCGCAAAGGCTGGTCCGATCCGATGTGACTCGAGAATCGCCAATCGGTCTGGAGGTGTTGAAAATGAGAAAAAATACACGTGTCCGAAAATGTTTCGCACCTTTGTGTCTCCGCGATGATTCACGAGAGCGCCTTTTAAGAAGTATCGGATTTTTATATACGTGTCGGCCTTTTGAAGCAGATTTCTCTTTGTTGGGTTCCTCCCCCGACTTCTTCTTTTTAGCGCGCTCCTTGACAGAATCGCAACAACCCACTCGATCATCTCGTAAAGAGTCGTCGTTGAAATTCTCACTAATCTACACCAACATGATTGAAAGCCAGTTTCAACTGCACAGTAGCGTACAACAAGAAATTCTATTCCTCTCTTCTTTCTCAATTACATCAACAGGCATTCACTTGTTACATAATGATTGATAATAGAATAACTTTAATTCTCTTTTTATCCTTCTTCGACTCATACGATCATAGAGAAAACGAGAGTGATCGGAGTCGGAGAGATTGAGCTTGCACTACTGTTATTTGAATCGTCAATCGAGTGGGGTTTTTACTTTCTCACAGCTAACAAAGTTAGAAATTGCATTGGCGGACCGTGGCTAAAAAGTGATGTTTTTTTTTTCGCCCCCTTCGCCCCCCCCCACCCTGTATCCAATGAGGCAATGGACAATGAGGCCCTGTCTTATACTTAACTACTTAATTATAACATAGTACAAGACAACTTTTATGATAATCAAAATCAACAACAAAAACTTGAACCTAAAATTAAAATTGTAAAAAGAAAAATGAAAATTTTTAACATGATAAATAAATCAATAAATTGATAATTTTACTTTGAAAAAAAAAAAAAAAAAAAAAAAAAAAAAAGAGAGTAAATAAATCCATCGATCCTCCAGAGCAGTTCCTGCTTTAAAATCAATGAGACATAGGCGGACCGTGACCAAAAAAAGTGGGGGTCTAAAAATTGATCTTTTTTTTTTTTTTTTTTTTTTTTTGCTTCTCAAGCCTCAAGTGATGACTTTTTCCCAATTTTTAGCCCCTCCACCCAAAAAAAGTGGGGGGCTAGTATATAGTCCCCCATAGCCCCTGATACGGTCCGCCTATGAGAAATTGAGAAAACATTGCGATGGCGCAGATGTCTGTCTGTCTGTCTATATCCCAGCATAACTTTTGAACCAATAGTCCATATGCATCCAAATTTTGCAGAGAAGTTGCTTTTAATATTTTCTAGAGGGAATTTGTTTGTTTTTTCGAAATTTAAATGTGGCTCTTGCAAACTTTTGCTGTGAGCACATGAATAGTCCAATCTGATGTAAGAACCAGCGGAAATCACAAAAATCACACTATGAAAATCTAAAATTTAGTAAGTAATGTCACCGACCCTTCCCTTCCCCTCCTTGCCATAACCCTTAAAACCATGCCATCGGTGTAACATGAGCTTTCGAAACCGACAATTTTAAAAGTTATGCGCCGTGTGGAAACTGAGTAATTAAATCTCAATTTTCTTTCTTTTGTTTCCTTTTTTCTTTTCATTTTCTCTATTTTCACCCCCCCCCCCTTCCCACGAAGTATGTTTGCCATGAGTCAATGTGTAAAACAATATAGTGATATATAGTGATATTTTCCCATTAAAAACTCCTAGAGCTCGTTTCAGAAGTGTAGGCGGACCAAAACCATAATCTTTGGCAAATTTTCAACTTTTATTCCTTCAAATCAATACCGAATTTACCCCTGACTTTATTATTTTGTGTTTAAAGTTTTCCTCGTTGAAAAGTGAACACTCAATTTCATTTTTATTCATTTTCATCGAGTAATATCAGAAATAATATTGACCAATTCCTAAGATTATCGGTCTAGGTCCGCCTACACTTCTGAAACGAGCTCTACCTCATCCCGTAATGTATGAAACATTGATGAAACGTATACATATTTACAGTCCTTTGAGAAGCGTAGCGTGCAAGACCATCACACTAACAATCAGTTATTTGAATGCATGAAAAGGGTGGAACTGTTGAAGGGTGTGTGTACAGCGCACTTCTTAAAACCGATATTAACAAGGGTTTAAATGAACAAATGCAGAATTGCCAGATTCCTCGCGACGCCACACTATACTTGCTCTCTCATTGAGATGTTTTACTTTCTTTACCGGTCGTTAAAGTCTCTCAGGCAACATGAAACAAAACGTCAGTGACGAAGATTGCAATCAGGCAACGTCGCGCTTTATTCTTTTATACCAATGTAAAATTTCAATTCGAAGCAGGGGCGCCATTTCAGATTTTCCTTGGGGGGGGGGCAAGGCCCTCCAAAAATTTGGATGCCTTTTTTTTTTTTTTTTTTTTTTTTTTTTTTTTTTTTTTTTTTGGCCGTGCATCTTAAAAAAATCTGCCCATCTCTCTGACTTGTTTGGGGGGGCCTCCAAAAGTTTAGTTTGGATGACCTTTTTTTTTTTTTTTTTGCTGTGCATCTTCAAAAATATCTCTCTAACTTGATTTTTCGGCCACTTTGAAAATCCTTGGGGGGGCAACTGCCCCCCCTGCCCTCCCCCAAATGGCGCCCCTGATTCGAAGGTATTAGCTACACTCTTGACACTTAGATATTTTTCATTGTGCTAAAAGGACAAAATGCTGCGTTGCCAAATATCACACTCCGTCGCTGCACCATTTATTCGATGATACAAATATATGTAGTTTGACCGGCCGACAGAAATTAAACATCAGTGGCGAAGCGTGCAGTCAGGCAACGTTGCGCTTTATCCTTTTATGCCCGTATTAAGTGTCAGTTTGATCCAATCTTAACAGTTCGATCTTTTTCATGGTGTTAAATGGACAAAATTCTACGTTGCTAAATTAAACCCATCAAAACCGGCTATTTGAACTCATAAATTGCTTGATACAAAGGGTGTCCCAAAAGTAAGTGGACTGATGCTGTCATTTCAAAACTATTCAACCTAGAGACTTGATCTTGGTCTTATTTTAAAGATCAAATCATTTTCTATCGATTAATACCAAGATCAGTTCATTTCATTAAAAATTAAAAAAAGTTATGACGGTTTTTGTGACGGGTGAACGCGCGCCGCCTCGCCTATAGGTTTTTTTGACAATAATTGTTGAATTGTTTTCTTCTCAGCTCTTATACATTTCCAATGAACTTTTGAAGAAAAATCTGCTTGTAAAGTGCTACTGCTTTTTTTGATAGTCAAGGCATGATTTATCAGCATTTTGTAGCATACAACATGACCATTAACAGTGAATATTACTGCGATGTCTTGGCTGAGTTGCGAAAGCAACTCAGCCAAGACATCGCAAAAATGCAAAAAAGGCCTCACTTAAAGAATTCATGAATTCTGCATCAGGACAATGCGCGGCCGCATAAATCAAATTTGACCCGTGAATTTTTAGAGAAGAAGGGTATTAAACTGCAGAGACATCCACCGTACAGTCCAGATCTTGCACCATGCAACTTCTGGCTGTTTCCAACATTGAAAAGGAATCTTCGTGGACGAAGATTTGAGACTAAGGCTGAAATCAAGACAGCAGTTCAAAAAGCCCTAAAAAAAATTCCAGAAGAAGAATTTGAGAAGACGTTTCTTAGAAAATGGGAGGAAAGAATGCACAAATGTCTGGAAAGTGGCGGAAAATACTTTCAGAAGCAACCGGAAATTCAGGTGGAGTCGGGGGATAGCGGAGTAGAAGATTAATAATTGGTAAGATTTTTTTTGTCAAAAACCTATAGAGGCAGCGCGCGTTCACCCTTCACAAAAACCGTCATAACTTTTTTAATTTTTAATGAGCAGAACTGATCTTGGCTTTAATCGATAGAAAATGATTTGATCTTTAAAATAAGATCAAGATCAAGTCTCTAGGTTGAATAGTTTTGAAATGACAGCATCAGTCCTCTTACTTTTGGGACACCCTTTGTAAAATATTCAACAATGTATTCTCACCATCTGTGATGACCTTCGTAAGTGAAACCCCTATGTTTTGGTGCAATTTTACCCCATTATTTTTAAAAAAAATTGTTTTTAGTATTTTTTTGTTGTTGTTGCTTTTTCAGTTAATTTGTTTTTTGTTTTGTTTTTTGTTTTTGTTTTTTTGTGTAACGTTTATTCGATGAGTCCACAACCCATCAGTGCTTTAACCGGTTGAGGAAAAATTACCGGATGGGAGTTTCCATGCATAATAAGCCATAATTATACGTATTAACTGATGTATGTAATCTTTGCTTCACCGATGAATCATCGATGGATTATAGGGTGTCAATAACAAGCCGCAAAACGGCAGTCCTCTTATTGAAAGAGTTCTCATTAGATAAAAAATACATTGAATTGGGGTCTCTGCTGAAGCAAAGCGGGCAAACGATCGATAAACTAAGTGTTGCCAAAATTATGGCTTCAAGCTCGAAATCTCACCAGACTAAATGTACCGCTTTACTAAAATATGGCTCATTATAGAGCGCTTTTTCAACTAACTTGCACTAACGACCGACGCGACGAAAACTAAAAACGGGCACCAGCTTTGACCCCTTCAACTTCCCCTTCTTACTCTAGAAATTATTTTTACCTCCCGATAGTGTTAGATGATTTGATTGGTTCATTTTATTGTGATTCAGTGTCAATGACATATATGACTAAGAACGATCGAAAATGCAATTGAAGTTGAATTGGAAGAGCTATCGAATAGGGCAGTTGCAAGGGTCTGAAATGTTGTGTTTTTTATAAGGAAAATGATATTACTTGATGACCTAAGAACAATGGTGCCTTTGGTTTTTTCCCAAGGGCCCTGGTTTTGGAGATACACTCGTGTGAAGTTTCAAAGAAACGTCGGTGTAGTGACGTCACTACGCGGAATCCCAGTTGCGTACCGGAGGCCCCCGCTGCCCCCGCGGCGCGGGAGGGCCCCCAATTAGGGCCCCATGATTACATCTGACCCGTGTATTTGACAAAATATAACATTTGAAAGAATGAAGATAAAAATGGAGGAGGAAAAAAATAAGTGTAATATTAAAGTAAAAAGAGCTGCTTTGTTCCTCCATTAAATGTGGTAAATTGGCCATGCATTTTCCGTGGTATTAAATGGATATTAAGTCTGTCAGAAACAGAAATTCAGCTCTTTTCTTTCTTGGGAGAGAAACGGAATTTTACAGCTAAAACTGTGTGAAAAAACATCTCGAGAGCACTCAATTTTCAAAAAATTTCAGGGGAGGATCCCCGAGCCCCCTCTTGATAGGGGGGGGGGGTGTCTTTTATAGATCCTCCATTCACTGTGTAAAAATGTAGGAAGCCCTCGACTGAAGGTTCGCGGGGGGGGGGGGCAACGTTTCCGGTACGCCACTGCGGAATCCCCATTTAAAACAATGTATTTTGGGCCAAAATCTCATCTCCGGAACAATGGGACTTCATTAGAAACCGAAGGCATGTTTGTTTTCAGCTCATCAAGTACTTTAATTTTCTTTATAAAAAACGCAACATTTCAGACCCTTGCAACTGCCCCATTGAAAATTGTCCGAATCGATTTATAGAGACTAGCTGGATATCATTATTTTCCTTCAACCCTCGCAAGTGCAATGACTTTTTTCCCCTTATGGCTTATTCTTTTTTCTATTTTAATTTGATGCACTTTTTCGATTTGCTCGTATCGTATTTGCTTGCTTATGCTAAAACTATTGAGACTGTGATGTCACAATGCATCATGGGTCTGTTCCAAACTTTTGCTACAGCGATATTCAAGGTCGACCCTTACGTAAAATCGCAAACAATTTGCATTGGAAGGATCAGAAAGTTTCAAAATCCGCTCACAAACTCATTTAAGGCCTTTGAAAAAATTAAAAGATGGCTATTGAATGAGTGGGTCACAATGGTAGAGTCCCATTCACTCGATGATCCAGGAATGGGTCTGTTGCAAACTTTTGTTACAACGATTAAGAGTGTTTAATAGTATGTAAAATCACCTGAAAAGTCCATTGGTGATATCAGAAAGTCATAAAATGCAATAATAAACTCACAAGAGGCGTTTAATGAAATCCAAGATGGCGGAGAAATATCGAGCAATTTGTATGTACGCACCACGAACATCCAAGTATAGCCAACCTCACAATATTGATCACACCCAATGACAACGTAAATAAACACATAACCTCTGAAGCTGTGAGGTTGTCAACGTTGGCAATCCTTGGATGTTGAAGTTGCATGCATACAGATTGCTCGATATTTTACCGCCATCTTGGATTTCATTAAACGTCTCTAGTGAGTTTATTATTGCATTTCATGACTTTCTGATGCCACCAATGGACTTTTCGGGCGATTTTACATACGATGAAACACTCTTTATCATTGTAGCGAAAGTTTGCAACAGACCCATTCGTCTGTCTCTCTCTTCACTCATTTGAACGCACATGGTAGAAAAAGATAGAGATAGGGACACAAGTCAAGTATGTGCCCCCTCTCCTATCTCTTTCTAACACGTGTGTTTAAATGAGCAAAGAGAGAGTGAGACACATGTCTGTATCTGCCGATGGTCCCATTTCGTCACAGAGAAAGCTGCAATTAGATGGGACTTCCCCATTGCGACCGGCTCATTAAACCACCAACTTTGAATTTTGTTCAACACATTTGTTGAGTATCTGAGTGGATTACTTTGAGACTTTTCGATGCCTTTAATTTAATTTCGATTTCATAAAGATTTACCTTTTATAACGCTGTAGCAAAAGTTTGCATCTCACCCATTTACATTTTCAATTTGCTTTATCAATCATGCCGTATTTAACCCTTTCATGGAGCACAAGCAAACATTGATACGAACTTTAGATTCAGTTTCATGAAAAGGAAGAATAATTATCATATTATTTGAAATTTGCGTTGATGTGCATACCCATTCTCTATTTTTCGAAATCACATGAGACCCCCTTGTTAAATAGAGCCCAATCAAAAATTAATAATTCTAAACAGCGAAAGGGTTGAATATACTTTTCGTATAGCAATGATTTTGTTTTTTGTTTGTTTTTTGTTTTTTTTTAAGGCACACTATATTAAGAGTTAAGTAGGGGGACAAGAATATAATGATTCAGAAAAATACAACTAATTTATAATGGCAATTTTCAATTTTAAAAATTTATTTTCGACAAAAAATATAAAATATATTAAATTTTTATAAAAAAAAATGTACAAAAATACACTATTTACACGATTTATTACAAATTGACTTGTTTGACAAGGTTATATAGTTTTTGTCACATATATTAGAAGTAAAATCTATTCAGCTTGAGGTTGGACGATCAGGTAGCATTTGCAAAAAAGAAACGTTATAAATAGTTTCCTGTAATGAGACAAAGTTTAATTCGATTTTATCATTCAATTTCTAGTCAGAAGCCCCCCGCCGTGGGCGCGCCCCCTTAGAATTAATTTTTCGTTTGTCTCATAAACACGTAGCTCCCACAGACTCAAATTGAAATGTTTCTGTTGATAAAGTTCCATCCATTTCATCTTTTCATTATTCATCAAAGAGTTAAGAGTTCCTAAATATTTTAAGCAAAACATTAAAATTAAAGAAAATACAGACTCCATGCTTCCTTAATTCACGTTATTTGCGTTGAATATAATAGTGGCAAACAGGATTATTGAAGGATGGATACTCGTCCACTCTTCTGGTGATCATGAATTTTTAAAAATTAATAAGTCAATCAATATCTTCCAGATATAGTTAAAAATAGTAATCAACGATTCACTATTATAGATTATATCAAATATGTATATATACTAGTCAGATTTAATCTTTGGTCCTTCGAGTATTTACAATTTACAACTGCATTTATAGTTTCTCTGCCCAATGATATGAAAGCTCAAATTTAAATGAAATTCATTTGGATAAAAATCTAAAGAGGTAGACCATCACTTGCCGTCGAATTGTGATTTAATTATGGCATAGGTATTACATTGAATGATCCAGCTTTAGAAAAGTGGAGTAGGATGAGTAGGAAGTCACAGGCACGTACCAACTTCATTCACTTTACGGTGTAATTCATCGAAATTATTGAACATTGAAAAACGGGGGGAGGGGGGGGGGGTTGGACTGAGCCGGGTGGCTGCTACCTTTTATAATTAAAGTATGTATAATACCAAGCATTAACTGTGGGTCATGAAGAAATTCCTCTAAAATTGCCAAAACTATCACTGATTTAATCGGAATATTGTTAAATAAATGCAATAGAATGAATAATTGAGTCTTGTCAAAATTATAAGGTAACTTTTAAAATAATTTATTTAAAATCCTTAATTCATAATAGTTCGTAATTTCAACGAGAATTTTTAACTCCGTGATTGTACGGTCATGCTCTCAGATTTTTTTGTACTTATAGCTTTAATTTAAGATTTGTTCACGTATATATACCATGGGTCATTTAACATTAGCTGACGGACGAAGCAGTTGATTTATTAATACTAAGATTAGATTTAATTTGAGTTTCAGGATTAGTTTTATTACACGAGGATAAGTCAACACCACTGCTGGTATGATTCACACAAGATCTCAGGCAACAACATTTCTGCTGACTGGCCAGAGGCGCCACACAACCATTGACGGTCTCATGACCTCCGACCTCTTCTTTTTTGTACTTGACTCGGCGATTTTGGAACCATATTTTGACCTGCTTCTCGGAGAGTTTCAGATAAGTCGCTATCTCGATGCGACGAAGCCGCGAAAGATACATGTTTGAAGAGAACTCTTTCTCTAGTTCCAATAGTTGGGTACTGGTGAACGCGGTGCGGATGCGTTTTGAGCTGGCCAAGCCTCCGTCACCGCTATTTGGACTTCCGCAACTCCTTTGCTCGATGTCATGCGATGGACTAGAACGATGGATCGGGGCTGGTGGTGAAATTGATGGTGACCTCTGAAGTGGACTTCTTGTCAGAGATCGTAATTTTGAAGGTGATTTGCCGATATTGTGACCTGGAACAATCAAAAATTGACAGAAAAAAATCGTAAGTTTATATCAAGTAAGATGAGAACAAACTATGGATTTCACATATCGTGACCTGCGGGCCGATCATTTACTTCATCGTTAAACCGATCGTTAAGACTGTGTATGAGTGATTCTATTGGTCGAATATTGTGAAACTTAGCCGTTGCTATAACCATCGTTATAGTGGCCGTTTTTTAAAGGTTACTCATGAATAGCCTTTATAAAACGAGACTCTTAACGATGGTTATCATAGCAACAGCCAAGTTTTACAATTTTCGACCAATAGCATCACTCGTAGATAATTTTAACGATCGGTTTAACGATAAAGTAAATGATCGGCCCGCTGGAAAGATAACAAATTAACAGAAAAAATCGTAAGTTTTCATCAAGTAGATGAGAATAAAATAGGGATTTCACATATTGTGACTGGGACAATCAAAAATTGACAGAGGAAATCGTAAGTTTTTGTCAAATAGATGAGAACAGAGTAGGGATTTCACAAAATTGGTATTTTGTGAACTTTTGCTACAGCAATTGGGCTGTCGCACACTTTTGCTGTAAGCGATTTTTAGGAGTCGACTTAGAGGTAGGTACAAAACCTACAAAAATAACAATGGTCTCACTAAAAACTCACGATATCCACGCCCAAACTTATAAAATGCTTTTAAATGCTCGAGCGTAACGGTATAGCGTTGGGCACTAATATAATTGGAGATTCCCATCTGGGAATATTGTAACTCCATCAAGAAGTGACTAATTAGAGATGGCTTTCCTTTGACACCGTTATCACGGTACCATACATCGGTTGTGGATCAGAAGTCAATTTAACGTTTCAAAATCTCCTTTCTCTTATTTAACTTCCAGAAGGAAAGCAGTGTGCGTTAACGTTCCTGATTTTTTTTTCTCCTAATTTGAGGGTAAATGTTGAAAATCTTGCAAAACAATAAAATTTCATGGAGATTGATTTTTTGCTTCACCATTATGGGCAAAGGAACTGTGATTGGAGATTTTATGAAACGCTGGATTGACTTATGCCTCTGTAAAAACATTGACGATATAATCGTTAATAGTAACCGTGATACCTTGTCATTTTTGCCTGTTACTCGTACCTCGACATTTATTTTATTTTCATATCTTTTATTTTTAAATATTAACCCTCATCAATCGCAGAGAAGCGCTTTTGTGCCCTATACGTTTCAATAAGGATGGGTAATTTCTTAAGAAGTGGCAAATCTTTCTCTCTTTCAATATTTGCTCAGATTAGTAGAAGATAATTGATCGTTGTAAGACTTGATGCTCACATTTTTTTACAAACGAATCAAACTGAAGACTTTTGGTACCTATGCAATTTGAGTAGAGCTCGTTTTAGGAGTTGATGTGGAACTCATCCAATAATCTTTGGAAAAATTGTCAATTTTCATTCTTTCAAATCAAAATAAAATGCGCTTTTAATAGCACTCTTCAATGAAAATCCAAAGCTCTCAAATTTATTTTCATCCAATTATATCTTGTAATACTAGAAATGACGTTGGAAAATTCTGAGGATTATCCGTTGAGCTCCTTTTCAACGTCTGAAGCGAACTCTATACTTGTATGTTCTTTTTTCAACTGAAATATGCATTTCGTACGACGTCACAGGTTGAAAAATCGCTTCGATGCGTTCGATGACAAAAAATTGATTTGATGAGTTTTCATGTTTCAAGCAAGAATGATTAAGAGAGAAAAATATTCATGAAAAAACGGACTCGAATTTTCCCTTATTAAAAAAAGAACCCAAAAAGGAAACTGAAAATGTTAGAATGTTGTTTAACGCGCTTTGATATACATTTGTTACATTTGATATTTGTTTCTTAAACATGAAGTAAGTACAGGCAAACACAAATAATTATACAGTGTGTACTCAAAGAAAATACGCCAAACTGGAGGAACTCATCAATGCGGCAGTATTTTGGTAACAAAAAACAATTTACAACATTTTTTAGTTCCAAGTGACAGCTCGAAAGCAGTTTTAAGTTCTTCGGAAAAATTTAAAAAAAATACACTTGAGGACCTATGTTGCTAATGTTATAATGAAGCGTTGTTGAGCAAAGTAGCTAGAGGAGGCTCATTTCAGAATAGGAGGCGGAGCTTACCGATAATCTTTTGACCAATTCTCAATTTTTATTCCACGAAATTAAAACAAAACTTGCCACAGACTTTAACTTTTTGAATTCTAAGCGCTCTCAAATTATGAACAGCCAAGGCTCTGATTCATTTTCAAATATTTTTAACATGCCCTATATGGATAAGAAGTAACGTTGAAACAACTCCAAAGATTATCGTTTGTGCTCCGCCTCCACCTCTGAAACAAGCTCTATACCTTCGATACACTAAAAAAAACAATGCGTTATGTTAACATGTAGGTTATTTAAAAAAATGTGTGACAACCCTTGAGATGCCAAATTTACATCCCATATGACGTATAAATAACTGTCCGGACAGTTATTTTAACGTCTTAGCCCTTCACTGCATGGGATTTTTTTTTTCAACTAAAACTGGATTTTTCGATTCACTAGGTGGTCACATATATGGGAAAAATAGCAAAAAAAAATAATTATACAGTTTTTCGGTGAAATTCTCATTTTTCCATTTTTGTCTCGTTTTTTAAAAGTGCTTCAATAGGTACTATAAGAAATGGCGGGAAAAGAAAAAAACTTTTATTTTTCAAAATGTTCAAAAAAATAAGAATTTTTTACTTTAATTTTTCAAAGAGCGAATGCCAGAAGCTTAGTAAAAATAATGAAATTGGGGTGGAATTGGATACGGGGGCAAATTTTCCCCCAACCATGATTTCTTTTAATGCATTATAATGAGTGCTGGTGGTCTTTTGAAAAATGCTTGAGCCCCTTTTTATGTTTTCTTATAATGTGACACTGGTGATACAATTTGAAATAAGTCAAAATATACATTACAATGTCTGATATCGGGCTTTTTACATCATGTGACACCGGTGTCACACTATGCAGTGAAGGGTTAGGATGCAAATCTAGCATCTCACTGGTTGCCGCAACAATTCGGGATGTAAATTTAACACTTTTTTTTTTTTTTTTTTTTTTTTTTTTTTTTTTTTTTCTCTAAGCAGTGTAAGTAACGACGAGTATTTGTAAGAATTCCAGACTCTAGGATCTAGAGTCCAACGATTTGAGTACATAATTAATATAATAAAAGAAGCGACTGTTGCCAATTATCATGGCATAGAATATTTATAAAAAGAGGACAAAATTACAGAAGCTCCTTGATGGTTTATTAGAAAATTATGCAAAAAAGGAAAAGGAGAAAATACAAGGAAAAAAGGGGGGAAAACAAGGGGCCATGGGTAAACGCGTTTAAAAAACCGCTTGGCGTGCGAAAAAAAAAAATATGGTTGGATTTTTAGATTATTATGAAAGAAATACAGAGAAGGATGCCTCTTTATAGGCGAATGAGATCGAAAACCTTTTGAAGAAATTCAGCTGTTCCAATGAAGCTCGATTCAAAAATTCTTGTTAGAAGTTTTGAGGGTTATTTTCATTCGTTGATCGACAAAAAATAACCAGTTTTTCGTTAACAAACAAAAACATCAGATTAATTCTTTTCGTGGTATAAAAGTATTTTCTTAATAATATTTAACACCGCCCAACATTAGCACCCACTTTTTTACAATCCAGAGGTGGGGGAGGAAAGTATAGTAAAAACAACAACCCAACCCATTATTTGTTAACCTCTGTAATTAGCACAAAGAAAGTACGTTTTCACTTTTCAAGGCGTTTTACATAATTTTTTATTTCCGGGAGGCCTCATTGTCGCCTATACCGTCAATGGACGCTCTTAAAAAGTAGTAAATTTGCTCTGTAAAAAAAAATATGATGAATATCTGCATTTAAAATCTGAAAATCGCGCCTCATATAAACTCGGAAGTTTCGCGACGTTTTCTGATGTAAGACCACCGGACCCCTATATCCATAATCCTAATGGTGGCCTTGGAATTCTCGACCGTATTTCGTCATGGGCCATTGCCGCCATTGGTCATCAGAGAAAAAACATATTCGGGTGACGAATCCTCCTTTATGTAAAAGGGAGTTCCTTGGATTACCTAAAAATCTCATAAAACACAGAAACACAGGGATTGCAGCAAACTTTGAGTCATCAAGTGCGGGTTGCATCAAGTGGCTTCGTTGCACTACGTGCAACCTATATAGGGTTGCCTATATAGGGTGACTATGAGAGAAAGTCCCGACCACACAATTGGAACGATTTTTAAAAATTCATTTTTTAAGTATAACCTGATAGCCTAAAGGTATACTTATTTACTTTATACGCTTAAAAAGGCCAACTTGCAACTATATAGCTTTAAGTTAAAAAATCAGTCATAGTTTATTCACTGTAGCTTGTTTTCTGCGAAAACTGTTAATAATTATACCCTCTATAGTATCACGAAGGTTCTTAAGTTTTTTGGAAGTACGCATATAGGTAATCTTTGTAAAGTGTGATTGCGGCTAGAACACGGAAGCATTTGGAATTTACAAGACGGTGCCTGGAGACAAAATTTAAAATTGTTCGTTTTTATTCCATATTTGTGCAATAATCGACATTTTTTTCGCCTATATATTTTGAGTTAGTTTAGTCTGTGTTTGTTTAGGAGGGACCAGTGGCGTCGCGTGCCATCTGACAACAATGCAACAGCTCCATTTAAACTCGTTAAATATATCGAATTTTCCTTGTGCACTGTGCACCCCCTGAAATCGATATTTCACATGAGTTTAAATGGATAAAATACATTGTTGCCAAACTGCACGCGACGCCACTGGGAGGGACTGACGAGGGGCGAAGGGATCCACCTTCCCTCTTGTAAAAATCAATATTTAGGAAATAATGTGATAAGAGGATGCACTCTTCTTCCCCCACTTTTTTTTCTTATACGAGCAATCATGAGTGGCTTCTGAGCGTCATATTTGGGGGCTCGAAAGTTATACATTTTTTTATTTGGTTATGAATCTCGGACAAGGCAAGGGCTCAAAACACAAAGTGTGAGCAAAAGAGAAGATGCGCGCACGCATGTGAATGTGCGTGTTAGAAAACTGAAAAAGAATCTCTAAAATCAAACAAAAATTAAGTCACGAGCAACGAGGTATATCAATAGAGAGGCTGATACATGTTACAAGTCCTGTCCCTAGGATAGGCGATAAGATTCTGGTTTGTTTGCCTCATATTATTATTTACCCTTAGATAGATCAAGCATTGTAATAAACGTAGTCGAAATTGGTTGTAAAAGAATTTTAAAGTGCACGTGTTTTGGAGTGACTGTCTAGACACAGAATTCTAATATAACCATCCACATGAGAAAATTTGGCTTGTTTCTGTCATGTGTTAGTTTCCTTATCGTATCGTGCAAATCCTTCTAAAAGAAACAGTTACATCGATTTCTGTATCTAGGTATATAGTCTTTCTCAAACGCACTTGCACTTTCCTTAAAAACCATTTCAAATGGATCTGTCACAACTTTCAAGGTTGGTTAACAAAAAAAACTAAGCAAACAAACGGAGTCCTTGGTAGCGTTCTAGAATTCAACCATTTACTTCATCCGTGCAAAAAAGATTACATTATCCTGTGATGTAGTATATCTATGCATATTGAAAAGTGCTGCTATTCATAATCTTTTCTGCATCGAGACACTAAAGGGATGAATTCTAGAACGCTGCCCGTGTAAAACGTCCATAAGAGATTTCCATTATGCATGGCTGCCTCCTTAAATCACCTCCCATAAAACCTCTCTAGCTCGTTAAAGTGTGCAAAAATTGCAATTAAATTGGTCTGTTGCATACTTTTGTTACAACAATATAGAACCTTGATTCTTATGCAAAATTCGGCGAAAATAACGATGCGCACATTGAAAAAGTTCAAAATCCACTCATTAACTCAGGAAATCACTTCAATTTCAAACAGCCCGCGCTGCACTAGACACTATTTGCACCGGTATACTACTACATAGACGGAACCACCGAGCATAAATGAACAACAACGTAACTACAAAATGATGGAATTCCCTTCTAAATACATGAACTATTGGCTGCATTTGCTGCCTGATCTTTTCGATTTATCAAAGATTACAAAATAATATAAGAAATGTACGCATCTAAACGAAACATTCCAATGTTTGTAAGTTCCTGTTCATGTTTACATAAACGAGATGGTTCCATCTATGTAGTTCTAAGTCGGTGATATAGTGTCTAGTGTAGCGCGGGTTGTTTGAAATGGAAGGTATTTTCCGAGTTAATGAGTGGATTTTGAAAGTTTTTAATGTGCGTATTGGTTTTTTCGCCGAATTTTACGTTAGAAACAATGAGTCATATTGATGTAGCAAAAGTATGCAACAGACCCATTCTACACGAACTGTGATATAACTTACCGGAAAGCTGAAATGGATTAACCGGCTCCTCAAGATCAAGGCGAGTAATACTAGGATCATCAGAATGGTACGACTCCTCTCTTTTCAGTTGCGATAGTCGCTGCATTTCCGGCGATGAGACTGGTTCCGGTCGGATCACACCGTGATCTAAAGGCGACGTTTTATAGCACATTGGGTACGTGATTGGTCCAGTTTGAAATCTGTATAGAAAACGTGGATCCGACTCGAGGCGACACTTTCCATAGAAAGACGTAGGCGGGGGTGCGACCCCTCTGGCACCTCCATGTGGAAATCCTAAAGACAACAGGTAGTTGTTGAGAGCTACCGGGTGGTAAGGCAAAATCGGATTCGCGCACGGGAGATCCGTGCTGGGATGCCGTTGAGTGCTGTTTATGATTGAATCCATAAGGAAAGAACGCGACATCGTTGTGGTTGGCATTAAAAAATTTGTAGGTTAACTTCAGAAAAAGACGAAATAATTGTACATGAAATTTAGCGGGAGTGAGTCGAGCCTCCTACTAATACACAGTCACTTTGGTTCACCGCGGAAAATTAAAACAAAACACTGAAAAAAAAAAAACCAAAAACGATTATTCAACTTGTCGTCCAGACAGAGCTGCGGGCGTTTTAAGAGTCTAATTATTTATTAAAAACAGAAAAACAGATTAACACTAAAACCTCGATCGCACGTAAACTAACGCGAACTGTGCAAACTTAAATTCAATTAGTCTTTTTGTGAGGTAATGATACAGATTAAAGAACTTTGAACTAGATCGTGAAAAGCGTAAAAACATAAAGACAAAGGTTTTAAAAAATAGAAAACTCGAGAAAAAAAATGGGGGAAAAAAATAACACTATCACAGCTAAAATTTCCAGCGACACGTTATAATAAGTAATTTAATGTTTTGATAAATTCAGAGACAAACACATAATTTAATCGTTTCAATTCTTAGCTTTTTTCCGGGAAAAAACTCGAAATAAATTGGAAAAAATTTCCGCGAAATATGTTTTCATGAAAAGGGAAGCGACGTCACCAGAGAGAACAATATGTAATCACTTTTTAAAAACTTTTTTTTTTCCATAGAAACGAGCTAGTCCATAGTCACATCTTCTAAAATTCACAAAATTTCCAAAACCTTGATAGCAAAATTGCTCCCCTAAAAACTAGGAAAAACAAAAGAAACACGGAAGGTTTGTTGAGGGAAAATAAGAAAAAAAGAGGATAACTAAACGGCGGAACGACTTGACGGAGCTTATTCGTCGAACTTTACTGATTGATAAAACAAAAAGGAAGATGATTTATCGATATAAAACACGCAATCCTCAGCGACCGAGAGTAAAAGATAAGGGTGACTCGCAAAATCGGCTCGAGTATAGAGTCAAGTCGAGGGACTCCTTCACTGGGTTCGAGATGACTGGCAACGTAAGGGCGGTCAGCGGTGCCAACCAGTCTGTTCTGCACGGTACGCCGAAAACCCAACCCCCACCCTTAACATTCTGGCACCAGCTCCGGCTCCCGATTCATTGTTACCGATTCTCCTTCAAAATATAAAATCCACCCCTTTTCGGCCGCACGAATGCACGATCCCTGTGTTTGCGCACACACTCGAGTGATAGTAGGGGGTTGAGCGAGGGGGGCGGAGCGGGAAGGGTAGTAGTAGGCGATAGAGAGGGAAGAGGGAGGGGAGGGATAAATTATACATAAAAGAAAATAGGGTAATTGGCAGAGCTTTTACTCGCTATTAACTACTTTGCAAACCCCTCCCTCCCCAACTTCATTCTTCGATCCCCAATTAGCTCATTGTCAATATAAAAATTATTCGTTTCGAAGCGGTGGTGTATCGATTTGGAGCTAGCTGTCTGCGATTGTTAAACGATTCGTTAACTTGCTAAAAAGAGGACTGGAAATATAAATAGCAGTATATTTTTCGTATTATTGCCTCGTTCTTTTATTTTTGGGAATTTGAGCGGCGCTCCGTGTGGGTAGAATTCGACTTCCCCCTCTCCCCTTGCTTTTGATGCAAAGTGATGCTTTCCTAGTTTCCTTTACACCCTCTTCTCTCCCTCTTCTCTTGCGCTCTCCTAGTTTTTGTGTGACTTGGAGTTTCAGCTCGTAAATATTATGTGCCTGGGATTGCTTTTCCCACACATATGACTCGTGTCGCACCGCGCAGCTCAGGCAGCGTTTGATAGTATTATTTTCTATTTCGGACATAAATGCTCTCCCGCTTTGTAAACTTCCCTTTTTCGGCACAATCCGCGGATCTGCTCGCGACACTGATAATTGATTCATCCTAAACGTGTTATCGACGATTGATTTATTGAAAATAATCCACTTTTCCTCTCCTCGCTGACGTATGAATTTGTTTAGAGTAGATATCCGTTATCCTACTCCCTCCTTTCTAAGCATCAAAGGGATTATTTTTTTTATTTATTTATTTATTTATTTATTTATTTATTTATTTATTTATTTATTTATTTATTTATTTATTTATTTATTTATTTATTTATTTATTTATTTATTTATTTATTTATTTATTTATTTATTTATTTTTTATTTTTTCGACAAATTGTTATACGTCATTATTTTATTTTTTGTTATAACTTGAGAGAGGAGTTCCACTTCCATCTCTCCTGCCGAGCGTGCGGGTAAGTGTATAGAGAAAGTAATCTGACAGAGGCAACGTCACATCAGGCCTGCAGAATCTTCCACAGCCTCTGTAGGTATTCTTCTGCAATCCCAAAAAAATTTTAACCGCAACAACTCTGTTTTGCCACACTTTCTGCAAAAAGGTTGCCTCAAAAGTTTTAGTTTTTGCCACAATTTGCCGCAAAAGTTCCTATTTTGCCACACCGGTCACGCGATCTCAGATTGCCATATAGGGAATATTCTGCAGGCCTGCGTCACGTGAAAGACTGAATCAGGGCAGTGGTCGAGTATTGAGATGCAACTATTCCTGCGTGGTTGTAATCTTATTGCATAATCTCGAATTTTCAGGTGCAACTTTTCAGGCTTCTTCGCGAATCTTACGAATTTTATGATTCTACAATTTACATCGCAAAAGTCGCTCTGCGGCAGAACAGCAGGGGCAAAGCCCCGAAGCCCCCGCCAACACTTAGGGGGCCCGACCAAACTTCAGTTACTCTACTAGGGTCCCCTGTAATTAGTCTTGCTCCGGGGCCCCAAATCCCTTCTCTCAGGGCATAGGTTGGTTTTTACAGACAGAAAAGAAGAAAAAATGTTAAATTAGCATGGCTCGTTTGTTGTAATCAATTATTCACACATACCGAATGCAGGAGTTTTTTTTTTTTTTTTTTTTTTTTTTTTTTTTTTTTTTTTAGTAATGGCGCCGAATGAGAGATTTGAAAAATTGAACATCTTTAAAAAATGAGCTCAAAACTGATGTGAAATATTTTGGCTGTGAGTCATTATTTTTTCGACCATGGAACTTGGGATCAGTTCAGACACGATCAACTTGCAAAACTGTAAATTACTACTAATGCTATTGAGTCTCTTTATGGATTCCCGCCTGTCTCCTCGGCTTTGCAATGTGGTCTTGGCGAAAGAAAAGCAAATTGGATGAATTCATGTCATACATTTGTCGGGATCAAAGGCTCCAGTGGCGGCTCGTGCTATTTGGCAACAATGGCTTCGCTCCATTTGAATCCATGTTCAATAATCGAATGCTGCTGAAGCGCTGCTTCACTTTCAAATCGATTGTTTTACATACGATCAAATGAAGGAATAACATTGTTGCCGAATTGCAAGCCGCCACTGCAGGGCTCTACAGTTATTATACACGCTCATCTCTCTGCTTCACCCCCACAATAATACCGGCTTAAGGAGACGAGTTTGCCTCCACTATTGGGATGATAATAAAATGATAATTGGTTTGATAAAATGATAACTGTTAATGATAATAAAAACTGTGGCTTGATTCATTCTGACGAAAATTTAATTGCAAAACGAAGAGACTGAATGATGCTGGACTATCCATCTTGGCCGAAGCACAGACTCAACTCCTCGTCATAGATGGAGAGTAACGTCAGCAAATCGATGATTATTGGTGCATATTTACTGTGCAACATTGTCAGATCTACTTCTTGCTTATGCGGAATTTGATTTAGTGCCTAGAAAAAAACATTTTCTATCAAATTATGTCCGCAGTGACAAGCGAACTCAGATTATTTGACAAATCTACGCTTACTCTTAAGAAGCGCCTGCAAGTCCGAGGTTATGCAATAAGAACTCCATCACGTAGGAATAGTTGCGTCTAAGTTCTCGGCCCAAAACGTTCAACGTTCTTTTTCTTTCATTCATTCGTGTTGAATGTTGATTCACCGGAGTTAGGAGTTGAGGCTTGAGAAGTTTCGTTTGCAGAAAAATGTTGTTTGCAGCAGGGATACATTCTTGAAATCATTTTATCAGTCCAAAATAATATTAGAGGTGTCATATCCTGTTGTCGAAAATAAAAAATATGTAGTTAAATGAATTTATGAATAGATACATAGATGGATAAATAAATAAAAATATAAATAAATAAGAATGAGAAGAATGAATAGTAACACAAACACAAATAAATAAATAAATAATAACTCGCGTTACGTGTTTGTATGCGATGGGCAAGACTGCAGTGGCGTACACAGGATTTTTCTTGGGAGGGGCTCGCACTGATGAGCTTTTGACGGAAAATTGTTCCCTCTTCCCCTCCACCCACAAAAATCGGAGGTCTGGAGGGCTTTAGCCCCCTTAGCCCCCCCCCCCCCCTGCGTACGCCACTGGGTAAGAGTATCAATTAACTTTTAAGGCAAAATACTACCGTTGAAACGTTTCATTTTGTCAAATTCTACAGTTCTTTCTTGACTTCTTCTCGAAGCCATAATTGCTTGATTTCAATGGACCCTTCATCTTTTATCAGCCTCGAGTTTCACGCACTACGTGCTTCTAGACGCACTGTGGACGAACGGTTAGGTTAATGGCTATGAAAAAAGCGGCTACCGCCGCTCAAAAAGCGAAAAAAAAGCGAAAGTCAATGCTACCGAAACTGCAGGTGAGCTAACCGGTGAAATTAACATGATCGTCCGTTATATCGTGAAGCCGATTTTTCATAAATAGATGTGGCAACCCTAAAACTAGTGAGTGCGGATCCGTTAATTGGGGAGGGGAACTTTAAATGGTGACTCTTCAAACCTTTTGTGCCTTTGCGAAAGGGGAAACTTAAAGGGCCCCGCGCCCAAATGGAGGGGGGGCCGGCGCGGAAAGTAATTGAATTTTTAATGTACTGTTTACATTCAGCTCTCGGCGTAACTAAAATTGATCTCTCAGCGGCTCTACTCACCTTTCCCGATGGTCCTGGGCAATATGTTACGCGAGCCGCGTTCAATCTCACTCGTTAGTGGCTCGTCACCCTGAAAATTACCTCCCAACCAACCCCTTGTCCTGATTCCGACTGACTATCTCTCTCTCTCTCTCTCTCTCTCTCTCTCTCTCCTCTCTCTCTCTCTCCCCTCTCTCTCTCTCTCTCTCTCCCTCTCTCCTCTCCCCTCTCTCTCTCTCCCTCCCCCTTCTCTCTCCCCTCCCTCTCTCTCTCTCTCTCTCCTCTCTCTCTCATCTCTCTCTCTCTCACTTCCTCTCTCTCTCTCTCTCTCTCTCTCTCTCTCTCTCTCTCTCTCTCTCTCTCTCTCTCTCTCTCTCTCTCTCTTTTCATTCCCTATCTCCAACACAAATCAACCCACCTCACCAGTCACCACTGAATCACTGATACATCCTCATAAAAATCACGAGCAAGTGTAGATCCCCTAAATCCGAATGATATCAGGTTTCATTTTTTCCCCACGTCCATGTACGTCTGCGCGTCCTTACTATGTACAA
The DNA here is from genome assembly GCA_011764245.1 of Trialeurodes vaporariorum. NCBI lineage: Eukaryota > Metazoa > Arthropoda > Insecta > Hemiptera > Aleyrodidae > Trialeurodes > Trialeurodes vaporariorum. Next base: position 68,582,280 of record VMOF01000388.1, read on the forward strand.
TAATATATACGTACATACATACGGACGTGTAATTTTATAATTTACACTATCTATTCAGTGCTATTAGTCACCGTCGTCCGAAAACCTGTTCCTCAATGGTTTCTGCTTACATTGGACCATCGCCTCCCTCCCCTTTCCTGCTTTTAAATGGAGGTCTTTAGTTTTAGATTGACAGTGGTCCTCATTAAAGCTATTCAAATTTAACATAATGTTGGTCTTACACTTTTTTTTTTTTTTTTTTTTTTTTTTTTTTTTTTTTTTTTTTTTTTTGTTAGCTTCAATTATTTTATTTTGTCTATTTTGAAGAAAAAAAAAATGTTATTGTTTATTTATTTTTTTTTTTTTTAAAAAATAAACCTCAATTGTTATTAGTAGTATTATTATAGAATGAGTTTGTGGTTCAGCGGATGAAAAGAGAAAAATCATAAAGGGAGAGAGAGTGGGATGGAAAGAGAGTGGGAGAGAGAGAGAGAGGGAGAGAGTGAGAGAAAGAGAGAGAGAGAGAAGAGAGAGAGAGAGAGAGAGAGAGAGAAGTTTGAGCTCGAAATTTTTTAGGAAATCAAGCGGTTCTGCAATATTACCACCTTGCACACATTTGTTAATAAATTCAAGACTATCTTAGTGTGATTTTCGTGATTTTAGCTGGTTTTAACATCAGATTTATCTATTCATTTGCTTTTGTAGCAAACGTTTGCAAGAGCCCATTTTTTCAATGCCTCATCGAACGGCCTTAGACGCTTTATCGATGATTGGTTATTCGACATAAAAAAAAGGATAAACATATGCTTGGACAACGTGACGGCCGACGACGCAAAATCCTAACCCGTGCGCACGAGCTTATGCGCACATACTGCCACTCTTTTAAAATTCACATCAATTAGCTCTCAAAAATAAATAGGCCCCACGCGTATTATCGTCTCCTTTGTTAACCATTCTTGACTTCCAAACAAACATCTGCGATGCTCATTCAGTAATTTACTCTTCAGTTTTTAAGTGGCATTCTTTCGAGAACCGACGACCTTTGTTATTTTGTAAATCTATAAGTATATACGCTTCCTTTCCTCTAAAGTTATCCTTTCTTTTTGCGGTAGGTTGGACATGTTTTTCCTTTCACGAGCAGAACTGTTACTATTCCCGTTTAACTCAAAGTCATTATTTTTCAATTTCCTGCTAAATTTGGTAACACTGCTCACAAGTCGCTCGAGCGCAAAAACCTCGAAGTGCAACCAGGCTGAAAGTTCGCTTTGTTTTGATGGGGACATTTTTTAAATGAAAGTAAGTGCTTAGATGCACTGGCGCAAGCAGGATCTCTTCCATCTCTCTCATTTCCCATTTGAATGTATAAGTAGGAAAAAGGACAGAAGGAGGGGGTTTTGTCCCCTTGTCCATCCTTGTCTAACATACGTTTCTTAATGGAGAAAAGAGAGAGATGAAGAAACTCTCGGTGCGCTACTGCTTAGATGTATAGAAAAGCAATACTCGCCAGAATTACTGCACAGTTCCAATCGCAAGCTTGTTTCGAAGAGATGGTTCTGCTGCGTTTTTTTTTTTTTTTTTTTTTTTTTTACCACTCAGCAATACGACACATTATAATGTGACAATAACATTGCGCACATTTTAAGCTTTCAAAATCCACTCATTAACCCAAAGTATCACTTTCATTTCAAACAACCCACGCTACACCAGACTTTATTACCGAAACACAACTACATAAACGGAACCACCGCGTTTTTATGAACCTCAGCATATGACTTACAAACATTTGAGTGTTTCGTTTAGATGCATACAATGGGGGCTCATGCAAACTTTTGCTACACAGGATTGAAGAGTTGATTCTTTGCATAAAAACCTGTAAAAATGACGATGAGTATAAGTACCTACACTAAAAAATCACGAAATTCACTCTCAGAATCGAGCTTAATGGCGCGTTCGACGCAGGTATCATGGGAGATTCTTATCTAAATTGAGACAAATCTCTGTGTTTTTCTTTAGAGAAAGTGGCATATTAGATAGGAATCTCCCATGATACCTGCGTAGGACCTCCATTACGATCTTCCCATTCTTGTAGTTATGTAGGTTTATTACTGAATTTTATACTTTCTCAGTGTGATTTTCGTGATTTTCGCTGATTATTACGTCATCAGAATGGACTATTCATTTGCTCACAGAAAAAGTTTGTAAGAGCCCCATTGTAGAATTATTGTGTAATCTTTGATAAGCCATCAAATACCAGACAGGAAATGCGGCTAATATTTCATTATTTAGAAGGTTATTCCATCATTTTGTTGTTACGATGTCGTTTACATACACGGTGGTTCCGTCTATGTAGTAGTATGCCGGTGCAAATAGTGTCTATAATGTAGCGCGGGGTGTTTGACATGAAAATGATTTCCTGAGTTAATGAGTGGTTTTTGAATGTTTGTAATGTGCGCATCGTTATTTTCGCCGAATTTTACGTAAGAATCAAAGGTTTCCTAGTGCTACAATCCATCTCGATAAGTTTTGAAAAGTAATCGATTATGTGATTGAAAATTATGATTCGCCCAACTCTACTGAAAGCTATATCACAAAATTCACCAAAGTCAAATGATTTGCAACCCCTTGAATAGTTTTGAGGTTTTGCCTCTGCTAAGAAAATTGTCTGCTGGCGGGCGCCCATGCAGTGCAGAGATCGAAAGATATAAATTGGTTTCAATCCTTTACGCTGTATCTATCTATCTATCTATCTATAGAACGTCAGGTAAGGAATTAAAATTATTCCGAAAAGGTAATCGACGGAGCCGAAAATATGATGGGTTCGTACTTTTGAGACGACGACACCTCTCTCGCTGTAAAGGTACTCTAATCTATAAAAGTACATCTGGAAACAAAAACATATTCAAGCTAGTTTCTTGCATTTGAAGATATCCCAGCTGAAATAAAAAGGAAGAGAATGTGAATTTAAAAAAAAAAAAAAAAAAAAAAAAAGAGTGGGGGAGGGGAATGGAGGGGTGAGAGAAAACTGCCAACCGCGACTATCAAAAAAAACTGCAACACCACAAAATCTATAAAAGAGATCTTGTGCGGTTAGGTTAAAGTGACATGACCACTTGGAACACATCATGTACACTGTAGCTACTCCAGATTCTTTTGTGTATACGATACAGAATGATATGCCGAAACTGGATGACGCGAAGGGGAGAGAAATTAGATAAAAAAAAAAAAAAAAAAAAAAAAAAGGAAGTCGCAAAGGAGGAGAACAGAGATGAACGCCGTGCCGAAAAGGAGAGCTATATTGTCAAATAAAGTGCCGGGCGTGCCCCCATACGGTGGGGGGTTCGCCGGCACTCATTCACACATTCAGACTGTACGCGCGGAGTTGACGCTGTTGAATGAAAAATGGTGAGTGGTGAGTGGCGAACTCGGAAACATTGACAGCTCTACAATTGGCTATATGGGAATCCGCGACAATCACAAATACTGTCATTTCACGATTAAATCATTTGTCATCCCCCTCATTATTTCGACATTAACCGCGGCACTGGTGGCTTGGGCAGTGGCGGCGCGTGTGCAATCTGGCAATGACGCATTTAGTCCATTTGAACCCGAGTAAAGTATCGATTCCAGGGAGGGCACTGGGCACCCCCAACGTTCGATATTTTTCATGACTTTACATAGACTGGATGCAACGATGCAAAATTGCACGCGCCGCCACACAATAGGACAAAGTATGGAATTTCCCAGACATTTTTTCATGGACAAAAATCAATATTAGCTATGAGCAATTAATGGTAAGATAACTCAAAACTCAGTTCAATAAACAATTTCACAGCTTAAAATGAGTCAGATAATACGGTTTTTTAGACAGAAAATAACGACTTTAAATCGTTTCTGAAGCAAAAAACGAAAACTTTTTATGTCCGGAGAAATTCATGTTTTGGATCGGTGTGCATAACTGGCTTGGACAATGGGGCTCAAACTTTCGTTATGAGCAAATGAACATTCAACTTTGCTGTTAAAACCGGCGGAAATTACACTTTCGTTATGAGCAATAAATGAACAGTCATAACTTTGCTGGTAAAACCGGCGGAAATCACATTTTCGTTATGAGGAAATGAACTGTCAACTTTGCTGTTAAAACCGGCGGAAATCGCGAAAATCACACTAAAAAGTCTAAAATGCATAGTAAAAAAAACTCAGACAACAGCTGTAACGGCAAGAACGTAATGGCGGAGCGACGCGGGTATCATGGGAGATTCCTGTTAATTTGCCACTTTCTCTATACGGAAACACAGAGATTTGTCTCAAATTAGATAGGAATCTCCCATGATATACCTGCGTAGCTCTGCCACTAATCCCGATTCTGAGAGCGAATTTTGTGATTTTTTAGTGTACCTGCGTAGCAAAAGTTTGCAAGAGCCTCATTTGGCAACGATGGTATTCCTCTATTTGAAGCTATGTACTATCGACGAATTAAAGATTGTCGCGAGATTTTCACACATTTTAGATATGGGTGTGTGAGTGGGACTGATCTGCAACGGCTTTCGCGCCCCGACCGCACTAGCCTCTCGCTAGCAAAGTGTGAGGAGTATGAAGAGTGGCTGATCCGGAACCTCGAAGGCGAAAGTTAGCTCGTGAAAATCTCGCGACAATATTTAATTCGTTGATAGTACAATAATCGGTTGTTGGTGAAGCGCTGCTTTGCTATTTAATAGTGAGACGGTCACTAATGGGCGAGAAGCCTGCGTCCAGATTATTTTCGGCCTTATGGAAACTGAAGCGTAGTTATGTTTTCGGGATATTTTTTCAAAACTGGTACACATTTTAGTGGTCCAAAATTCTTCAAATCAATTGTTCACACTTCCATGCACAAGTCTACGTATTATAAGTACATAGTAATTAGATTCAAAAACCAAAATCGATACACTTATTACTGGTTGAAAATTGTAGTCTCCAAAACTCTGGAGTTCCACGTGTAGGCTGTCCATTCAAGTTCGATTCCCGTTTACTCTTTGGCATTGATACTATTCTCTGAAAAAAAAAAAAAAAAAAAAAAAAAAAAAAAAAAATCTATGTTCACAATTCCAGATTCTAGTTATATTACCAGAGGCACAACGATATGTGATATGTGAACCACATAAAGTATAGTACTTTGACCTGAAAATTCTGGTGTTATATTTGTAGTACCAGAATATGGTCATGGAACTAGTTTCCTAAATCCTTTACATCGGTTCACACGATGGCATGCCTCTGGTAATCATTTTTTTCAGTGTAGCTATACTCATACCGACACCGTAACACTTTTATGCTTCCGAGTAAAAACCAAAGGCGATTCCAACAATCTGGAAATTATGGATTCTTCTCTTTTAAATGTTTGAAAAACAATCGATTAATATTTGGACATGGCTCCCTCGATATAATCGATTGTTTCTCATAATGTCCAAATGAAAAGAATGCATGGTTACCAAATTACTTGATCCGTCCTAATAGAGTTCGTTTCAGAAGTGTAGGCACACCTAAACAATAATCTTTGGCGAACTTTCATTTTTTGTTCGTTTAAATCAAAACAAAACTTGCCAACAACTTAATTATTTTGCTTTTAAAGTATTCCATATTGAGAAGTGCACACTCGAACTCATATTCTTTCATTTTCATTGAGTAATATCATAAATAATGTTGACAAATTCCAAAGATTATCGGTCTTGGTGCGCCTACACTTCTGAAACTACCTCTAGCATTAACACATTCACGTGTGTTTTATAAGCTCGTCAACAAAGCTCGCCATTAGTATAGCAGTTTCCAAAAAAAATTACTGAGCGAATAATCTTTAACATTTTGAAAATGTTTCCCTTCTTTTGTTGAAGTATTTTATTAGCTTTAAAATACTTATTCATTAAAAATTTTAACAGGTTTCATCAGAAATCATCCACAATAACAGCATTTGTGAGAGGGGAGGAAGATGGGCTGACCTAAGTCGGTACCCCAACCAACCCTCTCTAACAAGATGAAAATAACGTTGAAGTCGAGGCCAAGCGGAACCTTAGAATGAGTTGCATAATCCACCCTTTTCAGTTTTACCTTGTACGGCAGTAAATTATACACCTCGTTGTAGTCTAAGGGAAAGGCTAAAAGTATTGCTATCCTAATTTTTTCTAGTTGCATTTCTCTTTAGCTGCAGAAGGATGTGTATATGGATCCATATGGATATGTGTGGATCAGTGGCGTAGCGTGCCATTAGGCAACGTTGTAATATGTCCATTTAAATCCATTGAAAATATTGAACCATTGGGTGTTCGGTGAACACCTTCGCATTCGATCTTTTACATGGGTTTCAATGGACATATTACAACGTTGCCAACTTGGACGCTACGCCACTGGTGTGGATCTACATATATGGATGTGTATGGATTTTGTACCGATTGCTGTAGCAAAAGTACGCAACAGTTCCATTGCCTGCTGTATTCCGTGTAGCATTTTTCAATCTAAATTTTGCAACTTATGGCAACAATGTGGCAATAAAATGGCATTTGTTTTTAACAACTGTAGGCGAATTTTCGCGACGAATATATTCGACAACAACATTGCCAACCTACGCATGACAACAGTGGATGACACGAAACTGGATCGTGTTTTTCGAACTTTTTCGGTGTTTTCAGCCATCGATTGCATCAATTTGATTTTGAATTCAAGTCCGGAGGTGAATTCGAAATCGAATTTTTGCCCCGAAAACACATCTAAAAACACAATTGAGTTTCCTCGAATATGTAGTTAGGTTGGTATTGTTTATGATATTCGATCACGAAAATTCGCCTATATGGACAATTATTCACCCTCGAGTTGCAATAAAGTCACAAATTTTGACACGTAGACACATAGGCATAGGTGGAAGTGACTCAAACACAAAAAAAGGGGCAGAAACAAAAGCCAGCTCCAATAAGTTTCAATTGTTTTACCATTTCGCCAATTTACACCCCACGTATTTACAATTTTTTGGTCAGATAATAAAATTGCAAAAATTTGACGACTATTTTGCAAAAAATTACAATCTATGCTACAAGGGATTTGTATGTCCATCGCACGCCATTGGATGAAGCGGGTGGGTAGGGGCAGAGGGGGGGGGGGGGAGGCGCAATAACACACGAACCGGAAGCGAGCGATTTTCGAGGATGATGATGGCGATGCAATATTAGTCGAAAGATGAAAAGTAAAGAGTTGTTCTAGTTTTCATAATTACAAGGCATGCACAAGTTGAGGTTTTGCATCCATCCCGGGGAGGGGGGAAGGGGGGGAGTTGATCTGTGATACAAGAGATGTTAGGACACGTGCGATTAAGGCCCCAAAAAATGACTCGAGTGCTTCAGTCGCGCTCTCGGGTCGGCTCGATTCGTTGGGCGGAGAGGGTGTTGCATGGTACGTAGCAACCATACAGGGTGTCACAAAATTCATGGTAAAGATTTTAACCATGATTCACGATAGCTTCTTGATTCTTTTTCTGCTTCGTGAAGCCAATCGCCAATCAAAGATCGACTCAAAGCGACGCGCCACACAGTGGGGGCGAGTCAATGGGAGGAGTCGGAAATGGAAAAAATTACTAAAAATGCAAATTTGAATGTTTTCATTGTCAAAAAACAAACTATGGTAGGTGTTTACTACAGGACATTTTACAATATAACCAATGAAATTATTTCCAAACTTCTACGTTGCTTATTAACAAAGATTATACGCATTTTAAGTTGCGATTCTCTATGTCCGGCCTCTCTCATTGACTCGTTCCACTGTGCGCCGTCGCCACTGGAGAAGCGCGAAGTCGGGCAGTGCGCTTTCGGCAAAAAATATATTTTACTGGTTTTACGTGCGTTTTACGCAAAAAGACACAGGGGGTACACAGTTGTTTTTTTTTTCAACCACTCCATTTGTTTCTGTAGTTACTTTTCTCGTTTTCTCGCAGGTTAGTTAGGTACTATACATTTTTTCAATTTAAAAACTAACCCCCCCCCCCCGCTTCTTGACCCTTTTAAAAATGTTTAACCACAGAACAGGGGCGGATTTACCATTACGCAAAATACGCAACTGCGTAGGGCCTTTGATCTATAAAGGGGCCACACTTCACGGAGGGAGGAATAGAAGTGAAGAAAAAGAGAGAAAAAGAGAGAAATAGAATGGAAAGAGAGAAAAAGAGAGAAAAAGAGAGAAAAAGAGAGAAAAAGAGAGAAAAAGAGAGAAAAAGAGAGAAAAAGAGAGAAAAAGAAAGAAAAAGGAAAATTACAGAGGCAAAGAGATAAAATAATAGATAACCTGTTTGCTGGAAAAAAAAACTGTTTGAAACTGAGTTTCAATGCCTTCTTTTTAGAAAAAATTTAGGGAGAAAACCCCCAACCCCCTTTCTTTCTGGTGGATGCTCTTAGACCCCAGGTGCCAGGCATCCCACCCTTTTTCTTGGGGCTCTCAAATTCAAAATTGCGCAGGGCCTCAAGAGATGTAAATCCGCCCCTGCCACAGAATCAAAAAGAACGCATTGAATCACCCCCGGGCACCAATTTTTATCAATTTTCACTAAGATCCGAGGATAGAATCAAAGTAAAAATCATTTATAGGAGAGAAAAAAAGGACTTTTCACTGAAAAAAATTCTATCTTCAAGTATTTACATACTTAAAAGTATGGTCAAGACATATAACACTCTTGCGATTTTACCATTTGAAGTAGTTGAATCAACCCTGTAATTCAACTATGTCAAACGGTAAAATCAATAATGTTTTGTCTTGACCATACTTTATTAAGTATGTAAATACTTAAGGTTAGCATTTTTTTTTTTTTTTCAGTGTAGCTCCGGGGGGGGGGGGCATTTTCAGACACATGTTTTTCAGAGAAAAACGTCTTATTTCAGCTCCAAGAATACGTGTTTAAAATCTTTATCGTGGATTTTTGGACACCCTGTAGAACGAAGGAAGTAAACGAACGAAGGGAGCAGGGCTCGGAGGAGAGCGAACGAGGCCGAGGGTATATCTGATGAGCTTTTTCAGAGATGCTATTTGTTCTGTGTGTCAGTGACATATGTCCGAGCCCGATGCTGCATCTCCCTATATCCCGAGGGATCTCATCACTTGATGCTACATGAGTACAGAGCAAGAGAGAGCAAGAGAGTAAGGTGCCGATCTGAGAGTAGTGAGTACTGATGACTGACTGTTGAGTGGTGAGATGGTGACTGCCGCCAATGTAGTCATTGGGAACTCAGGCTTCAAGTGTGCGCGTTACGTTGCGTTAAAGGTTCAACCGCACACATCATTAAATATTCCCGCGCTTCCGCCATTATCATTATAAAGTTGCACGTGATTCGATGATGGAGGAGTCCCCTCTTCTTCCCCTCCAATGGAGCTATTGCAAATTTTAGCTACAGGCTTATTAAGGTGATTCTTTTCAGCGTTTAGTGCCGATTTCTGCCACCAGAGCGCTTCCGTTGGATCAAAGTCTAATTACAAGCCGAAAGTAATTTATTTTTAAGAAAACGGAGTGTTACACTGAAAAAAAAAAATTGTATGAATTAACAATTTAATTGTTCAGAATGGGGTCCTCAATTAGTTTTGTTAATTCAGCAAAACGAAATGGTGAATCAACAAAATAAGATTGTTAAACTGACAAAATAGATTGTTGAATCAACAAACAATTTGTTCATTCAACAAAACATTTGTTGATTCAGCAATCTATTTTGTCAGTTTAACAATCTTATTTTGTTGATTCACCATTTCGTTTTGTAGAATTAACAAAACTAATTGAGGGCCCCATTCTGAACAATTAAATTGTTAATTCATACATTTTTTTCTTTTTCTTTTTTCAGTGCAGTTACTAGATAATCATCTGAAGAGTGTCTCTGCAAAAAATCTCGTCGATAACTTCAAAAATAAGGCTGAAA